>PVJS01030227.1:0-24240 GCA_004027185.1 Glis glis | reverse complement strand
TTTTTTTTTTTTTTTTTTTTTTTTTTTTTTTTTTTTTTTTTTTTTTTTTTTTTTTTTTTTTTTTTTTTTTTTTTTTTTTTTTTTTTTTTTTTTTTTTTTTTTTTTTTTTTTTTTTTTTTTTTTTTTTTTTTTTTTTTTTTTTTTTTTTTTTTTTTTTTTTTTTTTTTTTTTTTTTTTTTTGCAGTACCGGGGATTGAACCCACGAGGATTCTACCTCTGAGCTACACCCCCAGCCCTATTTTTTATTCTTTATTTTGAAACAGGGTCTCACTAAGTTGCAGAGGACCTCACTAAGTAGCTGAGGCTGGCCACGGACCTGTGATCCTCCTGTCTCAGCCTCCCAAGTACTGGGATTACAAGCATGCGCCACCATGCCTGGCTTTCACTGGATAATTTCAACTGATGATCCTTCTTCTTCATCATCATTGTCTTCTTCTTCCTCCTCCCCCTTCCTCCTCCTCCGCCCCCTCTGCCTCTTTCTCCCTCTCCTTCTCCTTCTTTGTGGTACCAGGGATTGAACACAGGGGCATTCTACCTCTGAGCTACAACCAGCCCTATTTATTTTAAACAGGGTCTCACTAAATTGCAGAGGGCCTTGCTAAGTTGTTTAGGCTGGCTTCAAACCTGCAATCCTCCTGTTTCAGCCTCAACTGACCTATATTTAAGTTTGCTGATTCTTTCTTCTGCCAGTTCAAATCTTCTGTTGAGCCCTTCTAGTGAATTTTTCTTTTCAGTTACAGTGATTTTTAACTTCAGTGTTTCTATTTGGTTCTTTTTATAGTTTCCATTTTTTATTGATATTTTCTATTTGTGAGACATAATTCTGATGCTTCCCATTAGTTCTTTAGACATAATTGCCTTTAGTTCTTTGAACTAATCTCAAAGTCCTTGTCTAGTAAGTGAAATGTCTGGGTTTCTTCAGTGACAGTTTCTATTGATCCAAAAATATTTTTTTTCCTGTTTTTGGACACACTTTCTTGGGGAAGTTTTTCTTTGTTTTATATGCCTCATAACTCTTTGTTGAAAATCACGGACACTTTGAATATTATAAGGTGGCAACTTCAGAAATTACATTTTACCCCCTCCTTAGCATTTGCTGTTTTTGGTGTCCTGTAATTTATTTGTTTAGTGACTTTTATGAACGAATTTAGTAAAGTATGTGTTCTTTGTTCTTTTTAAATTTCTGCTCCATTAGCTTAGTAGTCAGTTAATGATTAGAGATTTTCTTAAACACTTGGGACCAAAAAGCTCGGTCTTTGCAGAGGGATTCTGTATGCATGTTGAATGTGTCTTCAACACTCAGCCAGGGATTTTATAACTCTTCTTTAGCCTTCACATTCTTCTTATGCAGAGCTTCAATGTTAACCAGAGCTAAGTGCTTAGGGCCTCCTCAATTGTTTCCTGGGCATGCACTCAGCCTTGAGCATGTGCATTCTTCTAGATGCCCAGAAATATATTGGAGCTTACAAA
The DNA here is from genome assembly GCA_004027185.1 of Glis glis. Classification (NCBI taxonomy): domain Eukaryota; kingdom Metazoa; phylum Chordata; class Mammalia; order Rodentia; family Gliridae; genus Glis; species Glis glis. The sequence continues at coordinate 22,770 of PVJS01030227.1, read as the reverse complement.
GCCCTTACTCCCCGAAGCATTTCACTGTCCAGTCTTTCCTTCCAAGATTTTTTGGTTATTCTGTTGTTTGCTTGACTGTTATCCCTTGTCTTGGGCAGCAGAAACTAAAACATATGCTTGTAAATGTTTTCGACAAATACCCCTTGCAATCACTTTGGTATAAGGCAAGTTTCAGTCAGACAGGCAAGATAAAAATAAACTGTTTGAACAGGACTTGTAGGGAGTCAGCAGACAGATCAACTAAGTACAGTTTGTAAATGAGGTCCATTCTGCTCCCTCCTGTACTGGCACTGAGAGTGTGGGCTATTATTTTTAAGTCTACTGCTGAACTGGTGAGTGTGGGGGGCGGGATTAGGGAAAGTTAAACTCCAGTGAAGTTTGCTGTTGTTACTGAGATTCAGCTCTTTTCTTTCTTTTTCTCAATGAATTTATGAGATATTTATTACATATAACATGTAGTTTATACTTTACATATGTACCTACATATATTATATGTACCAAATATATACACAAATGCATACTGTTGAGCACTTGTGGGTGTGTTTATCATGACTTTTTGTCATTCATAGGAGTGACACATGATTCTTCATCTTTAATTTATGTAATAAATTACATCAATAAGTTTAAAAAAAATTTTTTTTGTGGTACTGGGGATTGAATCCAGGGGCATTCTACCTCCAAGCTACACCCCCAGCCCTATTTTTTATCCTTTATTTTGAAACCGGGTCTCACGAAGTTGCAGAGGGCCTCACTAAGTAGCTGAGGCTGGCCGCGAACCCGGATCCTCCGGTCTCTGCCTCCCAAGTACTGGGATTACAAGAATGTGCCACCACACCCAACCATCAATAAGTTTTTTAAAAATGAAAATTTTTGTGTTATTGAAATAAATTACATTTTCTTGAGGTTTGTTATTTGGTGAAGATGGGTTTAATTTCTGATATAATAATGTTACAGTCCTATTTTCTTAAAATCTTAATTCTCTTTAAAGCTACTTAATTATTATTCCCTATCCTCACCCATAGTCCCACCAGCCAACCCTAAGTAGTTGAAAGAGCTTAGGGTCTGACAGAGGACCAAGGCTAGGGAAGGGCAGGCTAAGCTCCATCATTCTTCACTGTCCCCACCTAGCTGTAGTGCCCACACGCCCCCTGGAGGTTGGCAGTGGTTCTGCTGCTCCTCTACCACAGTCAGTGCATAGAACAAGACCAGACCAGACACCATGCAGGTGCTCCCCAGGGCCAGGGACAGGTGCAGACCTCTGCTGCTCACAACCCAACAGTTCCAATTCTCTGACCTCAGCATCCCTTTACTAGCAGTCTGGGGAAAAGTCCTCCCCATCTATGAACTCTCTCAGAGGCCCTCCTTCCTCCCCTCCCTCAAGGACCCCTAGCATACCTCCTCCTTAGGCTCCAGCTCTGAGCTAGACCTGGAAAGGAAATGTCTTACTGACCATTCTGGCTTTCCTCATTGCTACAAACTTCCCCTGAGGCACAGTAACACAGAACTGGCCCCCTGTTCTATGGCAAAGGGGAAAATGAGAAGTGGAAAAAATTAAATTAAAAATTTAAAAACAAATCCAAATAGTAAATATGTTTCCTTTCACAATAGTTTAATATATCATTATGGTAGTCATAAAGCATATTTGTCTATAATTTCCTTTTATGTACCATCTCTGTATAGTTTGGATAGCAAGCACATATTTATTATAATAGCATTTTTTTTTTTTTTTTTTGGTGGTGGTACTGGGGATTGAACCCAGGGGCATTCTACCTCTGAGCTACACCCTCAGCCCTATTTTATTTGGAAACAGGGTCTGGCTAAGTTTTTGAGGCTGGCTTCAAACCTGTGATCCTACTGTCAGTCTCCCAAGTACTGGGATTACAGGCATGTGCCACCATGCTCAGCTGTTATAATAGCTTTCAAAAATAATTTAGAAACATTTGTACTTTCTGGGCTCAGAAATCAAATAGAATTAGAGCTACAAATTCCTTGAAAGTAAGCTAAAAAAAAAAAAACCTGTGAAACCATCCGAGATAGCAGAAATTGTTTTGAGAAAAATTTCTATTAAACCAGGCATGGTGGCGCACGCTTGTAATCCCAGTACTTGGGAGGCTGAGACCGGAGGATCCGGGTTCACGGCCAGCCTCAGCTACTTAGTGAGGCCCTCTGCAACTTAGTGAGACTCTGTTTCAAAATAAAGGATAAAAAATAGGGCTGGGGGTGTAGCTCGGAGGTAGAATCCCCCTGGGTTCAATCCCCGGTACCACAAAAAAAGAGAAAAATTTCTATTATATGATAGTCTTTTTAACTGTTCTATGTATTTCTGAACATTTATTGGTAATTCATATTATTATATAAATTATATTATTATATAAATGTTATATAATATATTGTATTTATTGGTAATTTGTATTTCCCAAGAAACTTAATTATTTGTTGCAGATATTCAAATATTTAGCTCTTTTATTGACTACATGTTCCTTGGGTTGCTATAAGCTTTTAATTCATTCCCAGAGTTCTGAAAAAGTTGGTTCTGACAGTTTTTGCCAATTTTTTAATTGATTTTATGGAGGTCTGGGCTTTTGGAGTTCCTTATCCTGCTATTTTAACTGGAAGGCTTTAAAAAAAAAACCTCATTTTAAAATCCCAGCATAGCAGCTCAATCTCAGTAAGTTTGAATAATTGTTCTCCAACCCAGCTTTTAGTGTAATTGTGTCAGTATTGCGTAACTATGTCTTCTAAAGCAACAGCGCTCTTTTCAATACCACCAATCTCAAGGTCTTCTAAAAATTCCAGGCTGTTTTCCACACTGATCAGTGTTCCTCTGTCACATCTGTGGAATGAGAGGCTACAAACAGTCTTCTTCCTTTATTTTTAAGGGAACCAAAGTTTAGAATCGTGCTGACATGCTCAAGGTCACACGAGGAGGTGAGATAAAGGTAAAACCCCAAGTTCCCTGACTCCCCACCTTGTGCTGTCTTCCTGAGATAAAGCTGGGGAGATGTGCACAGGCAGTCTGTGTGAGTGGACCAGAATTTCATCTTCTCCATTAGTTTTAAGTGCTGGCCTCTGTTGATCTCTTCCTATATCTCCTTCCTCTATGCCCCCACCTATTCTCACACCTGAAGATAGAAATTTTTACAACACTTGAACAGGGCTTTCAGGGAGGGAACATTCTCATTCAAAGCACTGATTTCAGAATAGTCTTTCTTTTTTTTTCTTTTTAATAGACCAAAACTGCCTGCTGTGGTCTGTCCCACAGAATCATACCTGTGAGAGTTGGAGAGGATGCTGTCTCACTTCACAGATAAATAGATCCAGTCATCTGTCTACATTAGGAGTTCTCTGCCTAGCATGCCCATCTCATTTCTCTAGTTTATTAGTGAGGCTGTTGTGCTCCAGGGGCTCATAGAGCAGTGTGAATAGAGTCTACTGGGGCTAGTGATACTCTGGAACTGAATTAGACTAAATTGCTGTAACAAACAGATCCCCAATCATGTTAGCTCAAACACAAAAGAAGTTCATTTCTCCGTCACTTAATCTGGGGCAGCTGTTCCAGTTTGGCAGGGGTGGCCAGTGTTCTATTCTGTGTAGTCATTTAAGAACCCAGGCTAATGGTAGCACTTCCGCCTTCCATGTACCACTTACTAGGTGACACTGCTCATTGCCATTCTATCCTATGTGAAGGGAGAAGGAGCACAGGGAAGCGTATGTGGAAAATTTTATGGGTCAGGTCTTGAAGTGGCCCATATCACATCCATTGATGTTCCTTTGGAGAGAAGAGTGTCACTGGGCCACACTTAACCAGACAGGCTAGGAAAGGTGATGTAATTAACAGACTATAGTTCTGTTAATTAATGAAGATGGTAGAAAAATGATATTTAGCCAGGCGTGGTGGCGCACACTTGTAATCCCAGTACTTTGGGAGGTGGAGACCGGAGGATCCGGTTCGTGGCCAGCCTCAGCTCTCTCTCTCTCTCTCTACCTAGTGAGGCCCTCCGCAACTTCGTGAGACCCGGTTTCAAAATAAAGTATAAAAAAATAGGGCCAGGGGTGTAGCGCGGAGGTAGAACGCCCCTGGGTTCAATCCCCGGTACCGCAAAAAAGAAAAAGAAAAGAAAAGAAAAAAAATGATATTTATATTCCCATATATGGTACTGAGCAGGTAGAGGTACTCAGAAAATATTTACTGAATGATGGGGTAAATGAATGGGTGAATACGTGAGTGGGGGAATGGAGTGATTCTCCCATGACTACAAAGCTCATTAGAGAAATTTTCTTGAAGCCTTCACTATTCTATTAGCAATGAAAAAGGTTATAGATCCCCCAATATTTATCTGGATTTCCAGAAATGCAAATGAATGCATGGGGGAAAGGATGGGGCATTCTTATTGTGATGTTTAACTTTACAAATGAATCGGCCATGGGGATTTATTAACAAACTACTTTCATTTTTTCAAACAATCTTACAATCTTTTGTTTACAATTCTGTTTTATTATTGCTTTTACAGAAGCACAGAACATCAGTCAAGGTTGTTGGAGATCATCAAGTCTGACTCCCCATGAGTTTAGATGGAATATCTCCCCCTTTCTCATTAGCAATGGAATTGCTGGAGTGTAGTCGTCCTGCAAAATAACATGCATTTCAGTGTCCCTGGCAGTGCAGTGTGATGATGTAACTAGGTTCTGGCCAGTAGAATGTTGTGTGGCAGTTTCTAAGAATATCTCCTCAAAGAGGCAGTGTGCATGACATTACCTTCTTCTTCATTCCTTTCTCTGTCCTGCTGCCATCCTGGGATATGTGGTTAAGGTCAAGCACAATAGAGAAAGAGTAAGAAGAGCTTGACTTTGCACCAAGCCTAGATTGCCTACCTGGACTTTATGTGTGAGAGTAATAATCCTCTATTTTGCTTAAGCCAGTCTCATTTGATCTTATTAAATCACTTCTAGCTTAACCTCGTCCAAATTAATATACTTTTCAACAATGAGGAAACTGAGGACTGAGAAGTGAAGTGCACTTGTGGACCCTATTGTCGCAGTGGTATTCCCACATATATCTTTTGTTGTTGTTGTTGTTCTGTGAATTGAACCCAGGCCCTTGTATATGTTAAGCGTGTGCTCTACCACTGAACTACATCCCCAAACCCTCCACATGTTTTCTTTACTATAGAAAAAAACAAGATAAGAATAAAAACAACTGCCAAAACAATCCCCCTGAAACACCACATTAAAACCATAATAGTAAAACAACAACAATAAATGCAGGAAAATTAGCAGAACACGAATGTCTCTATTTTTTTTTTTTTTGGTACTGGGGATTGAACCCAGGGGCATTCTACCTCCGAGCTACACCCCAGCCCTATTTTTTATTCTTTATTTTTGAAACAAGGTCTCACTAAGTTGCAGAGGGCCTCACTAAGTAGCTGAGGCTGGCCGCGAACCCGGATCCTCCTGTCTCGGCCTCCCACATACTGGGATTACAAGCATGCACCACCATGCCTGGCTGAATGTCTCTATTCTAAAATCATTGATGACTAACTACACAGACTAAGTACTTTTCTTGGACTTGTTTTTTCTAGTCACACAGGCACCTCCATATCCCAGCCTCCCTTGCAGTTGGGTTGGTCATATGACTAGACTATCCAGTAGAATATGAGTAGGAGTGATGCTGACCTGCCCTCAACATGACATCTTTCATGCCTGTCTTCATGCTCCCCTACCTATCCAGCAACTAAATGCAAAAGACTCTAAAGGCCTAGGAGAGAGTGGAGCCCCTTCAGGAATGAACCTGGGTTCTTTAGCCTCCCTGGGAAACTGCCTGCTGACCAGAAATACTCCTACTGGACTATTATGTGGGTGAAAAATAAGCTTGTGTTTTGGAATTTATTTGTTACAGCAATACCTAATACAAATGCTGCTTGGCTCACATCCCAGTAAACCCACTGTAAGTTGAAAATATACTAAGTTGAAAATATCTTAAGTTGAAAATGCATCTAACACACCAACTTACCAAACATCACAGTTTAACAACAGAGCACACCACAGAGTATTGGTTGCTTCCTCTCGGGGCTGACTGGGAACTGTGGCTCACTGCCCAAGGGAGAGAATATTGTACTGTATATAGTTACCCTGGGAAAAGATCAAAATTAAAATTCAAAGTATGGTTTCTACTGAATGCACATTGCTTTGCACCATCGTAGGCTGGGGACCATCCCTACAGCGGTCCCTTTTCCTGCCCTGTGCCTCAGCTCCATCTGCATTGGAGGCTGGTCTGTGTTGGGTAGACTTTGAACCTGAGGTAGGTTTTTGTTGACACTGCTACTAAGTGTGGTGAGTTTCAGTCTTTCCTGGTTACTGGTTTGGTGTCTAGTACATCCCAGTTGCCTCTAGGAGATGTGGCACTATCTGTGCCTTCCCAGGCTCCTGGTTCCTGGTCCTTAGGGAGAGAAGTGCTGCCTCCTGACTCCTACCTAACCCTGGAGATTGTGTCTTGGCCCCACCTACCCTGGATAATCCCTTGCTTCACCCTTTCTCTGAAACTGTGTCTTCACTCCTAGCTCAACCCTAACCCACCTCCCCATTTCTTCCTATTTAATATTATTTGCCTTCAGGTGATTGCTTTACCTACTCCTTTAAAGAATAATGAATAAATGATAAAGTGAGACTAGACTTATATACCCAAGGCTCCAAAGTGACATCAGGGTCTAGTATGTTAGTGTAGACAAGTCTTGAGCCTTTTCCCTGTTTTTCCAGTTAGAAAAACTATAGTCCTTTGGGCACCACCCACAAAATCGTATTCATTTTCTAAGGGAAATCTCTGGTTCCCAACTCACTTGCTGAGAGCCTTAATTGACAAGTTCTGAGACCAAATACAGAGCAAAGTTCTAGTTCTCAGTTTCATCCATTTCCCCAGGCTTCCTGTTTGGGCATTCCTTTTAGTTATTTAAGGGGCAGGGTGTTCTGATTTTGAGGAACATTAATTTGAGGTCTCTGTAGCATCTGGACCTCCATGATGGCTGCCATCTTGCTGCATCCATCCCCATCCTAAGGAGAACAATCTTTACTCTTTGGGCTGGTTTGGGATCTGATATTTTTCCCAAAACTCAACAAGTCACCCCAATAATAAAGTGTAGAAGAAAGAACCTCTACTAGCTCTGTTACCTGGGGAAAGCTACACCACAAGGTCCTGTGCCTCAGTCCCTCATCTGTCAGATGGGGATCAGAATCATTTGCCTACCCTGTGTAATTTTTGAATATCGAACAATGGGAATTTCATGAAACCATTGATGTTGTGCGAAGTACCATATAAATGCTAGGAGTTATTTATGTTATTTTGCTTTTAGGAACTATTCAGCTTGCCTTCTCTGCTTTTCTAATGCCCTTGGGCTCCTCCTTAACCCTTCTAGGGCCCCCAGAGTTGCAGAGGGCTGCTCCCTTGTCCACCCCTTTCTTTTGGGGGCAGCACCCATACTTCTCCCCTTGGAAGGAAAGGGGAAGAATGACTCACACTTTTGGGTTTGCTTCCTCATACCTGGCTGCACTCTGTCTGTTCACTTGCTTCCTTAGACTTGAACTGGCGAGTTCCTTCATCAGTTTAAGTGTCTTATTCAATGTCTCTTGGTGGCTTTCCAGGGACTTGGATGTCTTGTACATTATCTTGATTTTTTTGTTTTGTTTTGGATACTGGGAATCGAATCCCAAGGCATTCTACCTCTGAGCTACACCCCCAGCTCTGGTTTATTTTTTTATTTTTTTTGAAACAGGGTTTTATTTTTTGAAAGAACACCTAGCAATTGCCGAGGGCCCCACTAAGTTGTCAATGCTGGCTTAGAACCTGTGATCTGCCTGTCTCAGCCTCCTAAGTACTGGGACTACAGGCGTGCACCACCACACCTGGCTCTTACATACTGTATTTTGAAACGGACAGAATTGCTTAGGTGGAATTGGAGGGCTTGTACCACCAGCATCTTTGCTGGTGGAGAAGGGGATGCAGGCTTGCAGGGGCCCTACTGTGTTGGGAGGAGGCAGGAATGGGCCAGATCTATTCTGATCTTTAGAGAGCAGGTCTGGGCTCTCTCTTCCTCCTTCCCTGGCCTCCTCACATCCCAGTGGTAAACCATGTGAATGGAATGATGCTTTTATATACCCCCTCCCCAAAGAGCCATGTCCCTGACCAGTGCAGGATTAATAGGTGGGGGCGGGCAAAGGAGCAGATGTCCCACCAACGACTCATATCTTAGTTCTCAGGGTCCCGAATTAACCACAGCCTCATTTTCCAGAGCAGAATGACTGAATGGGGTGGGGGTGGGGGTCCCAGACGGGTGGGGGGTCCCAGAAGGAGGGGGAAAAGAGAGACAGCAGCTTCTTTCCTCTGGAGTAGCCCTCACTGCTCAACCCCAGTGGGTGAGTGACGTCTGCAGAGTATGGGCCAATGAGGAAAGGGGGCAATTAACAGAACTGTTGAGACAGACTCTTTCACTTAAGCCGCTGGCTTCTGCGGCACAGGCTCTGCTGCTGCCACCCCTCCGCCTGCAGCCAGCGCTTGTCCTATGTTTGGCCAGGCCCTGGCTCTGTGGAGAGCAGCTCCCGCCGCCCCAGCCACCGGGAGCTCAGGGACCCACAGCCGCTTCAACTTCCTGCACTGTGTTGGCCGCTGCTGACATCCTGGGAAGAAGGGGACCAGGCGAAGTCAAGGGGACCGGGTTTGAATGATGATCCTGCCGCTGAAATGTGTGAGACTCTGGCAAGTTCTTTAACCCAGAGCCTCCATTTCTCTTACCAGCAATAATAGCGTCTTTGTATGGCTGGTGCGTGAATTAAGCAGATACCAAGTGTGGAAGTGCCTTATGCATAGTATGGGTGCATGAATTGGTAGTTATGATCAGTTCTGGAGACCAACAAGCATGCACCACATAGAGGACTTTACTCTGCTAATTCTGCCAACAATGAGCTTTTGAGAGAGTAAGAGCGGCTGGCTGGGCAGACCGACAGCAGTCCTTGGAAAAAACCTGGAAGAAAGAAATGGGTGGCAGGCAGCTCTGCAAGGTCCAGTCCACTGCCGCTCTGGCTTAGGTCTTAAGAGAACTGTCACTCTTTTTATTGGGCCTCAGATGGCTCAAGTCTGACTCTCCGATGGGCAGGGGAGATGGTGCCCCCCCAGGAAGCCCCCGATTCTCAGGTATGAGCCTGTCAGGTCTAGGTGCCCCAGACAGGCAGAGGCAGTGTCCTCCTCGACAGAATGTGTACCAGGGACTACAGAGTTGCGCCTACAATGTGACCTGAAAATTTTGGCTCCCAAATCTCTGTCCTATACCACTGCCTGCTCAAAGGGCCGCAGAACTAGGACTACACAGTCTTCAGGTCCTAGAGACCCACATTAGCTGAGCAGCATGAGGACTACTGGTTCCCAGAAAGACAATAGCACTGGGGCAGAAGCAGGCTGCACTCCCCTGCTGAGTGACAGGGCACACCAGAGGCCTGGTTCTCCAGTACCTTTCCCGCAGCCACAGCCGGCTGAGCAGTGGCAGGGTTGGGGACACACTACTCCAGGAGAGAACACAAGCTTTGATTTAGCTCTGGCAAGGCGAGTGTTGCAAGCGTCCTAAAGAAGGTCTCCCTGTATGTGCACCCTGTGCCGGCCTCTTGTGGTTGTGGGTTTCTCCAAGAAAAGGAGAATACCAGAGGCTTTCTCCTTTGGGAAAACCAGAGGCACCGCTTGGGCCTTGCGAGGCTGGCCTTCTCTGTATCCATTCTATGCAGGTTACATACTTTCCATTGCGGGTCGACCAAAGCAGGCACCTAGCAGGTGGGGGAGCAGCGTCCAGTAGGCCCTTCTGCTCACAGATTCCCTAGCCACCCTGGAGAACCCAGACCCCAGTGGACTTTCAAGAACAGACCCCGTGGAGACACACCAATGGGCCTGGAACCTGACATCACATTGCAGGGTCTTTGGGGACCAGGCCTGGGTCCTTTACTCCCCCACCCCACCCACCTTGGAGTTCTTTCTTCCCTTGCTGCTTACCCAGCCAGTGGCCAGCAGCAGCTCTAAGAAGTAAGGATCCGCAGCGAGAAGAGAGGCCATTCCTCCTCTGGCCCCAGGCGTGTCAGCTTAGGGGCAGGAGTGCTCAGAGATCTCCTGACTTCTGGCTCCCGCAAGTGCCTGGGAGCTTGCCGGCCTCTGCATTAGCCTACGTCCTTAAAAAACAGCCCCTCTCCAAGGTGCACACCGCCCTGTGTACGCACACCAGCACGCAGTTTTTTCACCCTCGCACAGTTTCTCTTACACCTTCTCACATCTCCTAAACATCCGCACACACCGAGTCGCGGTCCACCTCCAGCGACCCCTGGCAGCTTTGCTCAGAAAACTGAAGCCCCAGCAACCTGAGTAAGAAGACAGAAAAGGAAAAGGGTCCCATTCCAATCCCACCTTGGTCCTTCCTCACCTGGCCCTCAACACAACATTCTCTTCTCTCTCTCCCAGGGTCCCCCCCACCCCTACAGATCGTGCTGGTGGGGTTGTAGAGGCCTAATCGCTGCATCCTGACTCCGATGCCCCCCCTCGGTATGGCCTCTGCTTTTCTCAAGGGCCAACGCTGTGTTTCCTTACCAGGACCAGGACAACCAAGGATTGAGTAACGCTGTATTCTCTCCCCAGATCTCCCTGGCTCTATTTAGCCTCTCCTGGTGTGGCCCACCATCCCACCTGCTCCCCAGCAGATGCACCACTCCCTTGAGATGTACCTCAGAGTAGGGACACAAGGGTCCTGACCCAAGTCCTCACGAGGGCCACAGGTGCGGGGTGTGTGGGGAGAACACTGACAGGACCCACTGCCCCTTCAGGTCCCCTCTGGCCCTGGTAGCTCTTGGTTTTTACACCCCCAAGCATGTTTCCTTTCTCAGAGAGAAGCTGTCCCCAGGACTGGATTTTTTTTGTGTGTGTGTGTGGTACTGGGGATTGAACCCAGGGGCTTCTATCTCAGAGCTACACTTCTAGCCCTATTTTTTATTCTTTTATTTTGAAACGGGGTCTCACTAAGTTGCGGAGGGCCTCACTAAGTAGCTGAGGCTGGCCTCAAACCGGTTTCAGCCTCCTAAGTACTGGGATTACAAGCATGAGCCACCATGCCCGGCTAGGACTGGACTTTTCTCTCTTCATTTGGTTTAGCCCTAGAGGGCCGCGGGAGCATAGGACCTGGTTGGGAATAAATGAAAGGTGTCAGGGGGACCGAAAAGGAGACTCCCCACTTCCACTCGCTGCATCCCTTTAGGTCCCGGAGCAAAAGGCTTCTGGGCTGCACCCGGGCAGAAGGTGGCATCTGGGAGAGAGATGACAGGCCACTAAGAATCCTGTTTCGTGAATGCCGACAGAAGTGGCTGTATTCACCACGCAAGATCTGTGCGCATATGACGTCCAATTGGAGTGCTCTCTCCAACTGTGGCTTGTATAGATTTATGTAGTGGGCGAGTAGCTACTCGGAGTTTTCAGAACTTCTGCATACTTTCCCCCACCCCGTTTAAATAAATATTTTGGGGGTTAGCGGCCTAAAGGGCAGGATGGGGGATTCCTTGCCGAGAAAAAGAAAAAAGCCTCGGTTCAGACACCCCGCCCCCTGCTGGCGCGGGAGAGTTCGGGTCGGACAAACTAGGGAACTCACCTGGGCAGACGCTATCGCGGGTGTCTAGGGTGGGATCCTTGATCCGCTGCCGCCTCGGGCTGGGGGCTGGGACTCTCTCTTTTTCTGGGATCAAACAGGTGCAAAGAGACCTTTCCAGCAAGCCCCTCTTCAAGGCCAGTCCCTGGCCCCAGCAGATGGGTGGGCAGGGATTGGCCAAGCAGGGACACCAAGGTTGGTTGTGGATTTGCGTGCTTCTTGAGGAGAAGCCTAATGTGTTCGTGTGTCAGTGTGTGTGAGGGTGCACTGCATGCTGGAGGGGTTCATTTGTGCCTTATCTTGCACAATATCGCTGGGGGAGAGTGCCTGAGGACACCTGCATGTCAAAAATGGACACAGGGTCTGTATGTGCATATTTGTGTGCATACGGGCGTGGACATGTGTGGCAGTCTGTATTTGGCTGGGTAGCAGCTACTACCTGTGAGGGTGAAAAGTTTTATGCCATCCAACAGGTGTGGAACCTGAGGAGCAGAATGAAATTAATGTTAAATGAGTATGTTCTTGTCTATGTGAAAGTTAATACAGAACCTGTTTTCAAGTGAGTGTGGGACTTGAAAATGGGGGGCAGGTAGGAGTGATGTCGCAATAGTGGCTACTGCATTTACCCCATCCCCAGAAGTAAGTGTGAGGGGTGGGCTCTGGCGTGGTGGGGGTGGAATGGGTGGGTGGGGGAATCACCAAGCAGTCTGGCCAGTTGGGCTGAGCTGACCGGAGGTGACTTTCAGTGTCATTTGGATCCCAGGACCTTCAGGCTGTAGGTCGCCTGCGTCCAGTCACCGGAAGTTGGACCATTCTGGCCCTACACGTGCAGACAAGATCCCGGGAGAACTCGAGTTGTCTTCTGAGAGCAGATCCTGCAGGTGAGGCCGAGAAAGCTGCTGGAGCTGGAATTTCTATTGGGATGCAGAAGTGGTGGGGCGCTGGGTGCCAACACAGGCGGAGGACTCCAGTCTCAGTAGTCCCAGCCTCCTGGGCATCTCCTTGAACACCAGGCCTGCAGAGACGAATAGCTCCCCGCGCCGTTAGGCCATCCAGCTGCTGAGTCCACTGCTGAGTCCAGGCAGGAAGGAATCCTTTGTACTTCGAAAATCCGCGAGAAAAGCTCTTCTGATTTTGTCCGATTTTATCAGGAAGCACTGATTTTACCAAGAAAGGAAAAGCCTCGAGAGGTGTACCAATACTGTGAGATCTCTGGGCAACAAATGCCCCATCCCTTCCATCCCCTCTCATCCAGGGACTGCAGGACCAGCCTTACACTTCCAAGTCTCGAAGAAGGGATGTGTTCAGTACCTACACCCACTGTGAGTTGACACCAAAAAGGCCTCAACTTCCTCTGGCAGACCCCTTCCCATTTCGGACCTGCCGGGACCCGCGTGGACGTGTTGGTTAAAGGGGGCTAGAACCCCCGGGGGAGAGGAGACGCTGTCGATTAATGTACAGCTACAGAACCGCACCTGCAGCGCACCACGCGAAAAGGCTCGCGCTCAGCCTGAACCTCCAAGCCCAGGTGCCCACTTGCTCCTGTTTTTAGTCTGCGCCCGCCGGCCAGGTCGCCCAGTGTTCTCTGATTTTCTCCTCCCCTATCCTTAGCTCCCACTGCAAACCGACAGACGCCGTGGGCGTAGGTTCGCAAGTTCAGAGACCTTCACTCCACCGCCACACCCAGCCGCTGCGCGCCGGGAGTCTAGGTCTCCGCGGCTGCCCCTGGGGTAGGAGAATCTGCGCAGCGGACTACGGTCCCCGCCGTAGAGGCAAAACTTCCGCGGCCCGATTCGGTTTCCAGTTCGTGAATTTCCAAACCCCTGTGCCCTCTCCCGCCTGCCTGGCAAGGGGCTCTCCCACCCCAACCCCGCCTGGTGAAAAGAGAGGCGGGCGGGGGTTGCACGCGGTGGCCGTGTGGGGAGAAGCAGGCGGTCTCCTCCCCGCTTCTTCAGAAGGCTTCCGGGACAAGAAAGGGGACCGAGGGCTTTGGGACAGGAGTTTTCCAAGCTTTCAGTTCGCCTTGCGGGTGAGACGCGTGTGGGAAGGCGTCCCCCGGTTTTAGGGACTCACTCGGGCATCGCTGCCCAGAACCACCCAGGAGAGTCCAGTCCCTGTGGGGAAATCAGACACTATTGCACCCCCGACGCTCGTGGCATATATCCATATATATATTTATGATTTCTAATTTTATTATAAAATAAAAGCAGAAATATTTCCCGAAGAACATTCACATGAGGGCATAACAGGGAGACGGCAAGTCCCCGGTTGGCTCCGAAGGTACACACTGCCCGGAGCTCCGCGGCCACAGTCAGGCAGGCAGAGAGCGCGGTGTGCCGGGCCCGCCGAGGGGGAGAGAGGGAGCGCGAGCGGGAGAGCAGCGTGAGGGGCGGTGTTCGGGGCTTCCAAAGAGCCACCCTTTTTATTTCACCTACGTTACCAGGCAAAAGCCACACCTGCAGCTCTCCCTGCGGGCGGCTTGGTTTTCTCTGGGGGAACCCTTTGGAGAAGGTCGGGGTTCAAAGGCCCTAAATGACCGCTTCCCTCCTCCCCACTCCCAGATAGTAAGGATTGGGGAGGAGCAAAGAGCGCCAGAACAGAGGAGAAAGACTGAGGGACCGACCAGGAGGCCAGGACAGAGTGCGAGAGACTGCCAGGAGAGAGGAGAGAAAAGGAGAAAGAGAAGAGAAGCCAGAAATCTAGAAGGAAACAGGGAAATTAAGACGTGGAGAGAAGAAACAAGAAAGCGGAGAAAGGAGAAGGAAGGGATGGGAAGAGGAGGAAAGGGGAAACGCAAGAGAAGGGGAAAGAAGAAGGAAAAGAAGGTAGAACGAAAATGATGTAGAATTTACTCCCTTCCCTGGTTCAAGATCTGGTCCCGCCTCTGCAGGGTCTCATAAGCAACTTGTTGAAAATAAGTCCCGAATCAGGACCCAAACACACAGTCGTTGGCTCTGCCTGGGCTGCCGGTTCTGCCTGCCTGGTGAGCGGGTCTTTCAGTACCTGGTTGGGCCGCGGGCGCTGGGCACCCTCTGGGCACCGCCTCTCTTGGGTCCCGGCGCCAAGCCTGGAAGGCCAGCGCGTGAGGTGAGCAGAGCTCTAGGAGCCCAGGTCCACGAGATTGGCCGACATGGGGTTGAGAATGGAGTCCTGCAGGCCATGGTGGTGCTGCAGAGGATCGGCGCCGCCGCCGGGCACCGGCACCGGCACCGCACTGGGGCCCGGAGGGTGGCCCAGGCTGTGCAGGGACGGCAGGCCGGGTGGTGGCGGTGGACTGAGTAGGAGCGCGGGACTGGACGACGAGTGGTCCGGCGTTCCCGACGGAGTCTTCTCATCCTCGGAACTGCCTAGCACCGACTTGCCGCTGCCGTTGAGTGACGAAGCCAGTGGGTTGTGGCTGTTGGAATTGGAGTTCTCACTATTCTCCCTGCAAGTGCAGGAGCAAAGCAGCCGGTCAGCGGGGAAGTCGAGGCCGCTCAGCACCACCTCACCAGGAGCCAGAGTCTGCCACCCTTCAGGGGAGACAGAGCGGCTGTGCGCGGCTTGCCCGTGTTTTTGGTTTCTACCTCCCCGCAACCTGTCCTCAGGTTCTCCTTTCTGCCAGTTCTCACAACACCCAATTTCTCCCTTGTCCTTCTCCCAGTATCACCCCCATCTCTCCTGCTCGGTATTTCACCCCTCCCATTTCTTTCCTGGCGCAGAGGCAGGGGAGCAGAGCGCCTTGGAGTGGGGGGGGGGTTGCAGGGAGGAAGAGAAGATGCCTGGATTTTCAGATCACCCCAGGCTCCTAAAGCCGGGTTTGCTGGGTAGAAGTGGTGCCAGGAGAATGGAGGACCCTAGATTCCAGGCTGGGACACCCACTTGAGGCCCGGTGTCTCACAGGCCTTCCTTTCCTTTGGTTCTTCTCAGCCTGAGAAAACTCCGACTGGGACAAGCTCCTGCGGCTCTTGCAGGACCTTTCTAACTCCAAACTGCGCAGACACTAGGAACTCTGTCTTTGCTGGGCCTAGGGATGAGTCTCTCAGGATGAGGGGCTCCCTTTTCTTGGAAGTACAGTGGAAACTTCAGCCAGGGGACTGGAAGCTGGGGCATGGAGGGTAGCCCTTGGGAGGTGAGAGAAGGAAGGGAGTCTAGTCCTGACCTAGACTTTCCCATCATAACTGGAGACTCGGGGATGGAATCTGAAGCTCTCACCTGGGGCCTGGTCTGAGAACGCAGTTCTTCAGGAGTTTGGATGCATGCCAGTCTGGGTGGAGGGGGACCTAGCACAGAAAACCCCCCTCCTGCCCTGTCTTTGCTGACACTCCTGACCAGATATGGGTATTTGAAATCCTGGGTAGAATCCTTTTGGTGACTTCCTGAGGGCTTTTCTTCCTGATTTCTTGGGAGGGGACTCCACAAGGCTGGCAGCTAAGACTTTACTGAGACCCTGCTGAGACCGGACCTCAAGGTCCCAGGCACCAAAGTCTAATCTACAGCATCCCCTCCATTACCACTGTTCAGCACACCTACCTCCAGCCTGATCTTTCAAACTCTGGGCTAAACATCCCCCATACCACCAACCCCAGATGCCCTGCTTTACTGTTACCCTCCAGCTGGATTCTCTTCTCACGATTACTTTCTCTCCTATTTCCCTGTCCAGATTTGGAGTTCCGGGGGGCTACAGAGCTGGCAGTCACAGGGCCTGCTGGTTAACACTTAGGCTAGTTCAAGAAGTCCTGGTTTCCCCGAGGACATGTAATTCCCAGGCCTGCTGGGACTGTTAGCTTACCCCAAACCTACCGGCATACCCACCAAAAAGAGTAGGACCCAAGGAAAGGAGTCAAAGGTCAGGAGGCAGAAAGGGGCGCATTTGTTTTTCTCTCTCACAGCTGGCCCTTCCTCCTGGAGTCTTTCACCTCAGTCCTTTCCATGTGGCATAAAGCCTGGCTCTCAACTCCCATATCCAGACAAGGAAAATTCTCGCCCAGGCCCTTCTCCATCCAGGCCATACTCGGGAAGTCCTGATCCCTAACCATACTTGGCCTGGAGGTGATTAAGCCGAGCTACCAATCCGCATCCGCGTCCTTGTCCGCTCCTCCACCTGGGCCTATGCACTGTTCCTGGTCTTCTGCTGAACGGTCAGCCTGTCTACTGTGCCTACCTTGCCCGGACTCTGGCCTACAGTCCTACCTTCGCGGGAAGCCCGCTGCTCCTCCACTTTTGTCCACAAGCGACCAGGGAGTTAGTTGACAACTTCCCGCATTGTTTTGCCCGCTTTAGACAAATCCAAGCCCGTCAGTTCTCAGAACGATCTGAGCGCCATCTGAGTTAGGCTAGGCTGCACCCAGGAGGAAGCTGGGCCTGGAGGGGCCAGCGTAGGCCTCTCCCAGGGGTGACAGACACCCTGCGACCCCCTCACGCGAGCCCGGGGAAGCTGGCGCTCTACTTACTCGTACCTTTCCTTGGCCTCCGCCGCCCGGTCGCGCTGCCGCCGGTTCTTGAACCAGTTGCTGACCTGCGTGGTGGTGAGGCCTGTGGCCTCTGCCAGCTCTCGCTTCTCGCGGGGTGACGGGTAGGGGTTGTGCGCGTACCATTCCCGCAGCACGCTGCGACTCTTTTCCTTGAAGCAGTAGCTGGTCTCCTCGCCGTCCCAGATCGAGCGAGGCAGCGGGAACTTGCGGCGCACGCGGTATTTGCCCACAGCGCCCAGGGGCCGGCCGCGCAGCTTCTCCGCCTCGATGTAGTGCGCCTTGAGCCACAGCTGCTGCAGCTTGGCGTGGTTGTGTGGCGAGAACTGGTGGCTCTCCAGGATCTTGTAGAGCTCGCGGAAGTTGCCGCGGTGGAAGGCCACCACGGCCTTGGCCTTGAGCACGCTTTCATTCTTGTGGAGGTGCTCGCAGGCGGGCAGCGACCACAGGAAGCGGCCCAGCCGCTCGATGTTGCCGCCCTGCTGCAGCACCTCGCACACGCACGCCACTTGTTCCTGCGTGAAGCCGAAGGTGGGCAGCATGGACATGGTGCCGGCTGCGCCCCCGCCCGCCCGCGCGCGCCCTCACCGTGCGCTGTCCCTCATGGGCGCCTCCCCGCCAGCCGTCCGGGCCGAGAGGCCGGTGGGGCGGGCCCCCTGGCCGGGCGCAGGCTCCCGGCGAGTCCGGAGTCACAGCAGTTCGTCCTCGGGCCGGCAGCGGGTCCCGCGCAGCTCCGCGCCCCCGCCGCCTGTGCGCCTCGCCCGCGTCCAAGCCCGGGGGCCGCCCGGGGCGCCGCTCCGCATGCTCCGCGCCCGCCCGCCCGCCCACCCGCCGCTCCCTCGCCTGCTTCTCGCTCGCTCGCTCGCCCTCCCGTCTAGCTCGCTCGCAGCTTTTTTAATAATATTATTCTAAGCGGGCATGAGGCGCGGCGGCCCGCGCCCTGATTGGTCCGGTTATCTGACCCGGGGCCTGCCCGCGCCAGACAATAGTCGAGTCAAATTATTCGCCATGGAGACGCTGTCAATCACTGGTAACCCGAGCCCCGGCGGGCTTGGAGGCTCCCCCCGGCCCTCTCCGCTGACAGATCGCCCGGCTCCGCGCAAAGCGGAGGGCGGCCCGAGACGGGAGCCGGCGGCGCTCCCAGAGCCTGGGAGGCGGAGAAGGACTGGCAGGGGCAGGCGGCGGCGGTGATTGACGGGGCGGACGCCCAAAGAGCAAGGGAGGAGGAGGAGGGCGCGGGAGAGAGGGGTGCGGAGTGGGGACGCCGGGAGGAGAAAAGGCGGGGTGGGGGGTTGAGGTGGGGAAAGAAGAGAAGGGAAGGCGGAGGACCCATTAAGGGGGTGCCTGGCAGGAAGGGGAGGGAAGGGGGTAGAGGGAGCCTCCAGGGGAAGAAATTTTGGGCTTCGGGCCCTGCTACGTGCCCCCACGCCACCTGGGTCACCGCATCCCTCCCTGGTCCCTGTTCGTCCACAGAAACTACCAGGAGCTAGACTTAGGGATGAGGAATCTGGACGTGCTCTGGCGCCTCTCGGAGACTTGGCTTTTCCTGCTGAAAGCGCCCCGCCCCCATGCTAGAAACTCCAGACCTGAGCGGTCCCCGAGGGAAAGGGTGGGGGGAGTAGGGGAGAGAAGGGGGTTTGGCAGTGGACGCGAGAGTCAACTTCCCGGAGGATCCCCCCTTTTCTCCCTCTCCTAGCCAGCCGGCTGCCCCGCGGCCAGTACCGCCCCAACTCGGCACGCTGGGCTCCTCGCCGGGCGGGGACTCAGACTTAACCCCACGGGTCCCACGGCCGGAAAAGCTCCCGGCAGTTCCGTGTGGCCTCTACGGAAGTGGACTCCGGCCGGAGCGACGACACAGAACCAAGCAACGGCGTAGTCCCGCAGACGGCCTGGGGGCCGAGGGCAGGGTTTCTGGGATGGTAGTGGCGCTTCCGTGATCGGCGATGGAGAGCAGAGAGTGGATCATCCTCCTCCCTCCAGCCTCTGCGCTTGGACTCCGCTCTGGCTTCTGGCCGCTTCAGCCTGGGAACGGGGCCCTGAGCTCCGGAATAAGGGCCTTAGAAAGGGGCGTCCTGGTTTTTGCTTCGTTGTCAGGGCGTGGTGCTGGTTCTCTGGGTGAAGGACGCGCGTGGAGGAGATGGGAGAACTGGGGTGTGTGCGAAGGGGGGGCGTTCCTGCTGTTTCTATTTCGAAAAGCCCCGGGCTTAGCTCATTCCCCTACTTGCCCTTTTTACTTCCGCTTCCCCTCTTCCCTCTCAGCTGTTGCAGGCAGGGGAACTCCCAGTGTCATTCTCAATGCTAGGACCTGAGCCAGCTCAGACCCCAGGCTCTGCCCTCATCCTAGGGCTTGGAACCTGAGTCTGGGCCGTGTTTCTTGTTTCCACTCCTTTAAGCTTTGCGTGGGGTGGGGTGGGGCGGTTGTGCTAGGAGCACTAGAATGGGAGTCCAGAGCCCTGGGTTCCACCTTTGGCTTTGCTTGATGTCTATGGGTAAGGTACATATTTATTCTTTTACAGCAGGAATTTCAAAAATTTCCCTCTGCTCTAGCATGCTGGTAGTCCTGTGCCGACGTGAGAGAGTAGAACCCAGGACTCTCCCTAAGAGCTCTCAAGGACTTGCCCCATGTGTTGAAGTCAGGGCTGTCAAAGTAGGTTCCAAGCCAGTGACAGAACAACTCCCGGCACAGAAACGCAGGTGGCATCCTTGTAGTCTTGCTCTGTGGGTCGGTAGGGGCTCTGATGTGTCCAGGACATTCTATCTAGAGTCCTTTGTCACACAGGGTTTGCCCCTGAGTCAGCTCAGGGCCCATGGGTAACTTTGGGAAAATTTTACCCCAGACTGTGATGAGGTTCAGAGCCCACTTTGCTGACCTCTAGCAAAGAGCAACCTGCTCTTTCCAAGGCCTCTTCTCAGCCACAGTTAAAAGGATTCCTCTGGCGGGCTGGTCCCAGCTCTGGTCACCGTCATTTTATATCTCAGGCAAGATCAGGCTGGGGCTGGAGAAGAGTGCCTTGGCTGGGTGTGGGTGGGTGTGTAGGACCAGGCAGTTACTTCCTGGTATGAGACTTTGGGCAAGTTCCTGGTCTGTTCTGCTTCATTCTCTCACTTTATTAGAAAGGCCTGGGTGATATCTCAAGTCCCTGCTGGTACCCGGCTGGGGTGAGTCTAAGAATACTAACCTTGAAAAAGCAGTTGATCTCTGAAGTCTCAGGTCCAGCCTTCACCAGGAATGTGTCCCTTCTTGACCACTTGGGGATTCAGGATTGAACTTCCCCCAGGACTAGAGCCTGCTCGTGTATGCGGAGGACAGTTTTCTGTTGCTCTTTCTGGAGCTTTGGATTCTCTGTCCTTCCCAGTGCAGGCCCCTTTGTGGACCCCAGGCCTTAAGTCCAACGACCAGCCCTGCCAGGAGCCTCCAGCCAACACTCAGTACCGAGCAGATGAGGGACCTGCCACCTTAGGTAATAAAGTGTGTGCTATATGGAAAACTATTACAGAGGAAGCACAGAAAACCTGTACCGCCATTACTTGTGTATGGGTGTGTGTCCTTGTGCCACAAGTTATCCCCTCCCCCATGTTTTAAGAAACCAGTTCTATCAGGTCTGGGCCTGACCTCTTGGCTGCACTGGCCGCTGGGTGCCTGCCCTAAAAGGGTTAGGAGCTAAGATAGGGTCTCCTCATACTCAGTTCCTCCCTGCCTGGCCTCCTCCCTGACCATCTTTGCCACTTTAGGGAACACTTGGTAGGCATCTCCGTGAGGATTTGATAGATGCCAGCCTGGCCCTAAGACAACTCAGCCCCCAGTTCCAGCACTTAGAGCAGCTGCTTGAGAGGCTGGCGGGTGCCAGGTGCACTAGGTGTTCCCCACTGGGACCTCCAGAGCCCTAGTTTCTTTCCTCTCCTAAGACTCACATTCAGCCGGCTTACACTAGCCTAGTTGGTTCTTCAATCACAAACAGGGAGGAGAAAACTTCCACAAACGTGGAAATGTGGGCTTTCTTGAAACGCTTCCTTTCACCTCCATGCTGGGCACTGGCAGTCCCCTGGGAGGATCCTAGTTTCTGGAAGGCAGCAAGAGGGGTGGGTGGGTGCGCCCAGTGATCTCGCGCTGACAGAATGCCTTTGCCTTTTGGTCAGGGATAGTCTGAGGCCTCTGTGTCTGGAGTTGGGCCAGAAGCTAGCAGGACGGAGCCGAAGGCCATCACTGACCGGCCCATTGACCAGCCAAGGGCGGGCAAGCAGCGCCTACCGCGGGACTTTGGGCAAAAGGAAGAAACTGGCCGCTCTGTCTCCCAAGGGCTTCCCTCGCTTTGGGTCGGGGCCATTTTGGAAGGAATGGGGCGACCTAGGGGGAAGGAGGACTTGCCGGTAGTTTCCAGGGCCCCGCGGATGGGAAGTTGTTCGTTACGGGCAAACCTGAACCCCTGTTTGTGAGTTTGTGGCAAAGCGAAGAAGAGGAGGGAGCGGGTTCTTGGTGCCAAATCAACGAAGGTGTGTGTGTGTGTGTGTGTGTGTGTGTGTGTGTGTGTGAGAGAGAGAGAGAGAGAGAGAGAGAGAGAGAGAGAGGAGGGAGAGAGGAGAGAATACGAATCTTTATTTTTCTGGGGCGTCCCGGCCCAGCGGGAGGCTCCCCGCGCTGCGGCCGCTCCGGCGCGGTCCGGGACAGTCCGGAGCCTCTCTCCGCTCTGCACACTCGCCCGAACCCGGCGGCCGGCTGGTCGCGGCGGCGCGTTTCGTTGAAAGCGGGCCAGGCCGGCGCGGGGCGGGTTTGCGCGGAGGCTCGGGCGCCTCCCCTGTGCCCCGGCGCCGCGGGTGTGTAGCGTCAGGGCGTCGCACCGGGCACCGCAGAGCGCGGCGTCCCGTTTCTCGTGTTGCCCAGCGTTGGGTCAGGTCGAGGGCTTGCCGGTAGCTTCCAAGGCCCGCGGATGGGAAGGCATCCGCTCACACGAATTCTCCGAGCAGCACCGCGGCGCCCCGAGCCCGGGCAGGGTTGCAGGGCGCGGGGCTGCGGTGGCCTGCTGCAAAGGGCGCGGGCCGCGTGTGGCTGGCGCGGCCGCAGGCGCAGGTCCGGGGCGGCCGCCCCCCGGGTCGCCAATGCCCGCGGCCCCTCGCCCCCGCGCCTTTAGCTTGAGACCCACTCGGCGGCCTGCAGGCCTCAAAAGAAAACGGATTGGAGGCCGCGGCCTCATGCGGGATCTTGCTCAAACGAAAAGAGCGAGTGCGGGGGCGCGGGGTCCGCATGGCGGCCGGTAACGCGGCAGACGGCCCCGGCTGTCCAGGCCCGGGCTGGATTTGGGGCGGGTACTCGGACGCGGGGCGCCCTCCGTGCCGCCCGCAGCCCCGGCTCAGCCGCCGCGTGCCTTCCTCCGCGCCGCGCCCTTCTCCGCCCCGTCGGGTGGGGCGCGCCGGGCCGGGCGTCCGGAGAGGGGCCCGGCTCGCGGCGTTCGGTTCGGGAAGCCGCCGGCGTCAGCCGCGGGTTGTTTTTCGGCGGGACAGTAGGACCGCTGTTCGCCCCCGTCCAGGCTGCGGCCGCTCTGCGCGCGAGCGCCCCCACGCGGCAGCCCTCGACTTCGGGTCGGCGGGCTCCGCTCGGTTTTCTCCAGGCCTCGCGTCCAGGAGGGAGAGGGCGCTCGGAGGGCCGCTGGCTGCTCCCTTCTCACTCCCAGCAC
>PVJS01030226.1:0-24239 GCA_004027185.1 Glis glis | reverse complement strand
GAGGAGGAGGAGGAGGAGGAGGAGGAGGAGAAGTTGATAGAAATGCTTGGGGGTCAAAAGTCAGATGTCTGGGTTCAGAAACAGCCCGCAAGTCACGAGCCCCCAGACCCTTTCAACCCTGTGAAGCCCAGCCAGCCCCCACCTGCTGCCCGGGAAGAACCCTGAGGGTTCCCATTGGTGTCACCCGGTGTCACCTGCAGTATCCCTGCAGCACCCTCAGTGGCCCTGCATCTCACACACACAAGCCCATATCACCTGGCCTCGTGCCTCTTGCCCCTCACCATGACAACTTGTCCCCACCAGCCGCCTTTTCCAGGAATAATCACCCTTGTTCCTCTGAACCCCAATATGAATGGTGACTGTGGCAAGGACTGTGGCAGCAGAGGGCAGGGCCAGGCATCTGGGAAGCTGGCACCCGGCGGTGCAATAGAAATGAGCCTGGAGCTAGGTGCAGTGGTGCACACCTGTAATCCCAGTACTTGGGAAGCTGAGACAGGAGGATCGCAGGTTCGAGGCCAGCTTCTGCTACTTAGTGTGACCCTGTTTCAAAATAAAAAAGCTGGGTGTAGTGGAGCATGCCTGTAATCCCAGTAGTTGGGAGGCTGAGACAGGAGGATCATAGGTTCGAGGATAGCCTCAGCAACTTAGCGAGGCCCTCAGCAACCTAGTGAGACCCTGTTTCAAAATAAAAAATAAAATAGGGCTGGAGGTGTAGCTCAGAGGTAGAACGCCCCTGGGTTTAATACCCAGTGCTGAAAAAAAAAAATTACTGGGAGAGGCCAAACACGGAACGAGAGCAGGCCACCCCCTAGCTGATGCCTAAAATTCCACCATTCGCTCCGAAACATAGAGCTTCAGAGCCGATTTACATATAACCTCCCTGAGGATTCCCCTTTAAGTATTCAGGTGGTCGCAAAAACAGCCGCGCTGATGTAATGGACATAAGCCTCAGAGGTCCCTGGGCCTTGAGGTTGGAAGGAGGGGTCACCCTGGACTGGAAGAGGGCCTGGGGACTATCAAACAGCCCCCTGCCCACCCACTGCTCTAGGAAAAAATGCATCGCCCCCTGTGGCCTCCAGAGCCCCAGGGGCTCCTGGGGATGGCTGCAGAGCCCCCAGCTTCTGCAGGGGCACAGAGGGCCTTTATGGCTGAAATACATGAAACCTGGTAATGGTCAAAAAGGAAACACATGTGTTCCCCTTTCCCTTACAACCCTGTGGTCTCCAGGGCCTAACAAGGTACGAGTGGAAATGTTATTCTTTGACAGAGTTGAGAGGCATGGAGGGAAAACATCAAAACAGTCAAAATGTGTGTGAGCGTGTGTGTGTGCGCGCATGCGTGCATTAGGAGATCTGACTCAAGTTGGTATCTGGTTTTTTTTTTTTTTTATTGTTGTTGTTTGTGGTACTAGGGATTGAACCCAGGGGAATTCTACCTCTGAGCTCCACCCCCAGCCCTATTTTATTTTTTATTTTGAAACAGGGTCTCACTAAGTTGCGGAGGGTCTCACTAAGTTGCTGAGGCTGGCCGCGAACCTGCGATCCTTCTCTCTCAGCCTCTCCCAAGTACTGGGATTACAAGCGTGCACCACCACTCATATCTCTTCATCTGCTTTTAAGGGGTGGACCCCAAAAGACTTCAAAAAGGGCTTCAGCCATTCAGACAGGCACACCCCACCCCTCCACTCTATGCTCCCTACCCGTCCCCATGGGCTCCAAATACCTTCCACAAAGCATCCACCCCATTGACGGATGACACAATTTCAGAAAAAAAGGCTTGCTGTCAACTCGTGGGGAGCTATTTGTATTTCTGACAAAACAGTACAATAGTTCTGTCTTATCCAAAGTTTCACTTCCTGAGGGTTCAGTTAACTGTGGCCAACTTCAGTCTGAAAATGTAACATGGAAAATTCCAGAAATAATCAATTCATACATTTTAAGTTGTGTGTCATTCACAGCATGATAAAATCTCATGCTGCCCCAATGTGTCTGTCCTGGGACATGAATTGTCCCTTTGTCCAGTGTATCTATGCTGTATACACTACCCACCTGTTAGTCATTTCATAACAGTCTCGATTATAAGATCGACTGTTGCAGTATCCCAGTGCTTTTATTCAGGTAGTCTTTATTTTACTTAATAATGGCTCCAGAGTGCAAGAAAAGTTATAATTATTATATATTTTTTTTTTTTTTGCGGTACTGGGGATTGAACCCAGGGGCGTTCTACGTCCGTGCTACACCCCCGGCCCTATGTTTTATACTTTATTTTGAAACCAGGTCTCACGAAGTTGCGGAGGGCCTCACTAAGTAGAGAGAGAGAGACAGAGAGAGAGGAATAGAGAGAGAGAGCTGAGGCTGGCCGCGAACCCGGATCCTCCGGTCTCCGCCTCCCAAAGTACTGGGATTACAACTGTGCGCTACCACGCCCGGCCTATTATTGTTTTTAATCTCTTACTACTCCTGATTTATTTATTGTGGTGCTAGGGATTAAACCCAAGGGTGCTCAACCTCTGAGCTAGACTCCCAGCCCTATTTTATTTTTCATTTTGAAACAGGGTCTAAGTGGCTGAGGATTTCGCTAGGTTGCTAAGGCTGGCCTCAAACCTGCCATTCTCCTGCCTCAGCCTCCCAAGTACAGGGGATCACAGTGTGTACCACCATGCCCAGCTTACTTCTCCTAATTTATAAGTTAAGCTTTATCATAGGTATATATGTATAGGAAAAATAGTAGTATATATAGGGTTCAGTATAGACATGCTTTCAGACATTCACTGGGGCTCTTAGAACATACCCCTTGCAGGTAAGAGGGATCTACTGTATCGTCACACACAAACAAAGTGCTTCGTTTTCTGTTCAGGGGATATTTCGAGCTTTATACTCCCCCACCACGGAGGCCATTCAGGTAGGCAATATTTCAGACTCGCTGTCCTCAGGGTGGGGGCGACACAGCAGAAAACAGAGCATGCGCCTGTCCCCTTGGACTTTCACAAGAGGCTCCTGAGATTCTGGGAAGAGAAACTATGTTAAGAGCTAGGGCTTAACTGCAAGAGCCGGCTTTTCAAGGGATAAAAGTTCTTGGTTTTTATGATTGGGTTTTGGTTGTAAGAGGCTCAGAGGAAATAAATGATAGAATAGGAAAGATGTATGCAAAACCAGTGCCCCACCCAGAGACAGAGAGAGAGAGAGAGAGAGAGAGAGAGAGATCGTCCACTGTAGGCAAGAGGCCGGCTGCGGAGCAGGAGAGGCAGACGCTGTCTGAGAATCTGGCTTGGCCTCTGAGCCCCAGCCAAGACCGTGCGAGCCGGGCCTGGGAAGCCAAGTCCTGCCAGGATTGTGCAGCATGGCTGCTGGTGCTCACTGTGAAGCCCAGGCTGCATCCAGCTCTCCTCCCTCCGCCCCAGCTGCACCCCGGTCCTCCCAGCCGGACATGTGCTCTAGCCACAGAGGGCTGTGCTCCAAGCAGCGGGATGGGGGACGGGGAAGAAGGGCAAAGAAGGATGTGACTTGGGGATATTTCCCAATCGCTGCCTCGCTGCCCTCCTGCTTTCCTCCTTCTCACTGGAATGGAGTCACGTGGCCGCACCCCGCTTCGGGGGAGGCTGAGACATGTGGTCCTTATTTATTCCAGGAGCCCAAATGCCCAGCGCCAAGTGAGCAGTTCTAGGAGCCGGTGAAGGGACGTGGGGTAGGTGGACAGTGGTCTCACTGTCACAGGAAAAGAGTTGATTCTATTAAAGTTCCAGAGAAGTTCTCAGTGTGGGGGAGACGGGGATGCAACTCAGGATCTGCGGGGCTTATGTGGTGGAAAAGAATTTCAGCACACACCAGTCAGAGACATAGACAGAGGTTTATTTAAGAAAGCAAGAGAGACACGTTCAAGGGAGAATGCGGCCATCTTCTGAGAAAGAGACACTGCTGGAGGTTCACGGCTCTTCTATGACAGGAGACTTTCTTGCGGGGTGGGCAGGAGGTGTGTGAGGATGACATCCGTCTGTAATCACAAGATGACTTAGGGTTTCCTGTCATCTTCCGGTCCTGACAGGCCTTCACTGTCATCAGTAGTTTAATAGTTTAAACTATTCTAGGATGCCAACAGTGCCCAAGGAGACTGATTGTTTGAGCAGCCTCTGTTGTCTGATCAACAGATATTTCTCCTGCTTAAGTATTTCCAGGTTGAATCATTAACGGTTCAAGGTATTTTGTGTTTGTGTGGTCTCTGTCGGCCTCTTTGAGGACATTCAACAGTGCTCAGGGCAATTATTAAAAACTTGTAAATTCTGATAGTGTAGTGATGTATGTCTGTAATCCCAGTACTTGGGAGGCTGAGACAGGAGGATCATGGGTTCGAGGCTAGTCTCAGCAACTTAGCAAAACCCTGTTTCATTTATTTATTTATTTATTTATTTATTTGGTGGTTCTGGGGATGAAACCCAGGGGCATTCTACCCCCGAGCTACACCCCCACACCTATTTTTTATTCTTTTATTTGGAAACAGGGTCTCACTAAGTTGCGGCGGGCCTCACCGAGTAGCTGAGGCTGGCTGCGAACCTGTGATCCTCCTGTCTCAGCTTCCCATGTACTGGGATTAAAAGCATGCACCACCACACCTGGCTCAAAACCCTGTTTCAGAATTAAAAAAATAAAATAAGGCTGGGGGGGAAATCACAGGTAGAATGCCCCTAGGTTCAATCCCTAGTACCACACACACACAAAAAGATTTGTAAATCTCTCAGAAACTTGGGACTAACAAGTATGGCTGAGGAATAAAGGTATTGGGGAATTTTGCCACAGGCTTCCATATTAAAGTTACATTTTCCTTGTTCTCCCTTACTGTCTCCTTTCTACATATTTCTTTTACTTTTTCTACCCAACCTCATGGTATAGCATGTCCAGTCATGAATGTGATGCTCCAAGCCACTCCATAAGGCTTCTGCCCCCATGAGCCAGTGGGTAGCCCCTGAGACCCCACATGGCTGTCTGCCAATGTCACTGCTGTATAGTGACCTTCCCAAGTCTCTCTTGAGTCCTCAGGTTTAGAAGTCAGTGGCCTCCTTGTTCCGGGACCCTCCCTTGGATGACACTCTTTTAGAAAGAAGAGCTAGCCCAGGCCACCATAGCTGTGCTGCCCAGTATGGTAGCCACCACTTATCTGTGGCTATTGAAAAATAAACTTAATTAAAAATTTTGTGATCCCCTCTCTCACAATAGCCACACTTCAAGATTTGGACAGCCACAGGAGGCCAACAGCTGCCATATTGGACAGGACAGACAGAGAACATTCTACCATTGTAGAATGTTCTATCAGCAGTGCTGTCCCCAGAGCGTGAGAAATCAAGAGTCCAGAGTGTCCTGCCGGGGGTCCTATGGGCAGCAGGCCCCGCCCAGGCTGCTGCTTCTTCCCTCAATACTATTCCCGCTGCTGGTTGCTGGGCCTGTACCCTGACCCCACCTCGACTGATGGATAAATGAACACTCTGCCTCATCCTGGGGCCCAACAGCCAGCCAAGTTATGTGCTGCAGTGTGGGAGGAGAGACCAACATGTATAGGAGGAGGAAGACAAGAAACTTAGGGTGAGAGGGACTGGGGTGCTGCTAGCCCCTATGATCGCTGACAGAGCAATTGGAGACAAATTCACTCTCTGCCTCAACTTCCTCATCCACCCACCCATCCTCTTATCCATCCATCTGTGCATGCATCCATCCACCCATCCACTCACCCATCCATTCATCTCTCCATCCACCCACCCATCTGTCTATCCACCCACCTATCCAGGTCCCCATCCATCCATCCACCCATCTATGCGTGTACCCATGCATCCATTCAACTACCCACCCATCTATCCATTCCCCCACCCATTCCCCCATCCCCCACCTATCCATCTATTCATCTCTCCATGTACCCATGCATCTTTTCACCCATCCACCCAACAATCCATCCATTCATCTATCCCTCCATCCAAACACCCATCTATGCGTGTACCCATGCATTCATTAAACTATCCACCCATCTACCATCCATCCCCCATCCGCTACCCATCTACCCACCCATCTACTCATCTATCCATATATCCATGTATCCTTTAACCCATCCACAAAACCATCAATCCATTCATCCATCCATCCATTCACCCATCTATCCGCCCAACCATAAATCCATCCATCCATCCATCCATCCATCCATCCATCCATCCATCCACTCCATACCTCTGCCTTTCCTCTTTCCAGCCATCATAAATACAAAAATGAATGAACCACAGTCTCCCACCTCAATATAAAGATAATTTAGCAGAACAATAATAATAACAACAACAACAATCGGTACAGCGGTGTGATGAGTGTTCTGATCGATGTGGGGCAGGTGCCCCTTGCAGTAAGTGGTAAATGCTGGCAAGTGTTGAGTTCTCCCGGGTCCCTCCTCCTCTAAAAGAGTCTGTTCTTCCCCAGGCGAGCTGAAGCTGTCAATCCAAATGCTGGGTCTGGCTTAGACCACCTGGGGGCTTATGGGAGGCCAAGAGAACCCACCACCACCACAAACCTGCGCTGGCCAGACCACTCAGGCATTGTGTGGCCCGGCCATTCCCCTCCCTGCCTGCCCTAGCCTGGTTCCCATGCTAGGGCAGTCTCTACTCTCTCAACAGGAACACGCCCTGGCTGAGCTTACCCCAAGGCATAAGCTCACCTGCAGAGGAGCCTGCTGACGCAGGCCTCCCAGTGCTAGTTTCTCTTAGAGGAGCCGGAAGGGCGCAGGCGGGGGCAGGGCCTTGGTCACAGGCCCATCTCTTTCACACAGACCCGTCGCCTCCAGAGATGCATGAGGATTGAAGAGGATGTAAATAAAGACATGGGCGGTGCGGGCATGTTGCTAGTGCCTAATAAACACTACAGAAGCAGTTACGATGTGTGACTGTTCCTTCTCCACTCTCTGATGCTATAAACTAGTGATTTGTGGTACAGGATTGCTCCTATAATTTGACAAGTCTGAACAAAACCATCTTGTACACAGACTCTGGCTTGTACTTAAAGGAAAAGAGCGACACGTTATAAATCAAACCCACCTACAGCCTGTCTGGGAGATCTGCTCCCCACGCACGTTACCTGGGTCTTTGGAGGAGTTTCATGACACGTGTCAACAGGCCAGGTGGCCGGAGGTCTGAGGCCCCCAGGGAGCCACCTTTTAAAAGCAGGTGATGGGCCACACAGCATCAATTCATGGTGGGCGGTAGGTAGGGTCTGTGCACACCTGAGGGCAAGCAGGTTGGCTGCATTTCACTCCTGATTATTAAAAGGTTTAAGACCAGATCAATTAGCTATAAATGCAGCTTGAGAGCTGAGTGGGCTATGAGGTTTGCAAACCCATTGCTCCCCTACAAATATATATATATATATATATATATATATATATATATATATCCTACAGGCAGCATTTGCTCAAGCTGTTCAGGCCAGATGAGTCAATAAAGCCAGGCATGGTGGCACACACCTATAATCCCAGTACTTGGGAGGCTGAGACAGAAGGATCGCAGGTTCAAGGACAGCCTCAGCAACTTAGTGAGACCCTGTTTCAAAATGAAAAATAAAATAGGGCTTGGGGTGTAGGTCAGAGGTAGAATCCCCCTAGGTTCAATCCCTAGTACCACAACCAACAATAAAAAAAAACAGCCTCCTTTGCAGCTAGGGCACAGGCATGTGACCTGATTCCACCAATCAGATTCAACCTCACATGCTGCCAAACTTCCTTCCAGCCTCCTTTGCAGCTAGGACACAGGCATGTGACCTGATTCCACCAATCAGATTCAACCTCATGAGACATGGATCTGGGATGAGGCCCTAGAGGGCAGCAGTGGTCACAAGTTGACCTCCAAATACTCAAAGGACTCTGGTGCTGGCAGCAGTGTTAGTGGCAGTACGGTTGCGCTCCAGGCAGCAGACACACTGTGGTACCCGGTGCTGTGTAAAGTGATCGTGGTTTCCTCTCTATGTGCTTCTGTGGGGTTGTGGTTTGGGGTGTTAGTCCTTGGGGCTTATTTTTTAGTCTATTACTCTACTCTTGCCTTCTCCAAAATTCCTTTTAATGAGCTCCTGTTTTGTTTAATCACCCTGGTGATTGTCAACTACGAATCATGCCTGTATTCGATGAATTGCAGAACATTAAGCAAGGAGGAGTCCGAGTGTCCTAGCGCCCTGGATGGCAGACTTCCTGGTGGGTGAGATGAATACCCAGTACCAAAAGTAAATAAATAAATAAAAATAAAGAATAAAAAATAGGACTAGGGGTGTAGCTCAGAGGTAGAATGCCCCTGGGTTCAATCCCCAGTACCAAAAGTAAATAAATAAAGAATAAAAAATAGGGCTGGGGTATAGCTCAGAGGCAGAATGCCCCTAGGTTCAATCCCCAGTACCAATAAAATAAAATAAAATAAAGAATAAAAAATAGGGCTGGGGGTGTAGCTCGGAGGCAGAATGCCCGGGTTCAATCCCCAGTACCACCAAAAAATAAAAAATAAAAGATAAAAAGGTTCTGGGCGTGGTGGCACACACCTTTAATTCCAGTACTTGGGAGGCTGAGACAGGAGGATCGCAGGTTGGAGGACAGCCTCAGCAAGTAATGGGACTCACCTAGCGAGACTCTGTTTCAAAATAAAAAAATAAAATAAAATAGGGCTGGGGTGTAGCTCAGAGGTAGAATGCCCCTGGGTTCGATCCCCAGTACTCCCCCCCCCCCACGCACACACACAAGAAAGCCCTATGTAAAGTCGAGCTGTCGCTGTTTTATTTTCGTCGTCGTGGGCGCTGCTGGGAAAGTCCTGGGTGCTGCTGACATGGGAGGCCTTGAAGCCGCTTCGGTGACAGAGGCAGAGGACAGCAGGCTGGTCTCTGTCACCC
This sequence comes from Glis glis, assembly GCA_004027185.1. Taxonomy (NCBI): domain Eukaryota; kingdom Metazoa; phylum Chordata; class Mammalia; order Rodentia; family Gliridae; genus Glis; species Glis glis. Next base: position 15,357 of record PVJS01030226.1, on the reverse strand, counting down.
AGGCGCCGCCCTCCCAGGAAGTGGTTTTGGTCTGGTCTGACATTTGTCCTGCGCGATCAGACACAGGCCCTCTGGGTGTCTCCACGTACCCTGGCAGCCCGCTCCCAGAGAGGAAGTGGAACTGTACCCGTCATCACACCCGGGGGCGGGTCCCCGCTCACGCAGTGACCTCTGAGGTGGCAGAAGAGGAGGCTCGGGGTCCAGACCAGCATCTGCAGAGGACTGTGGCCCAGCCATTGTGGGCACATTTGTCCCTCACCCCTGGGAGGGCCCAGGCTGGTGACCGTGGCTCTGGGTGGGCGGGGGCTGGGACAGCCTGCACTGCTGCTCCCAGGCTTCTGTTTGTTCCTGTGGTGTCCCCGAGGGCCCTGCCGGTACCCCTGAGAGGCCACAGCCCTGGGGAGCAACCAGCAGTGTTTTCCTCCCTCAGTGACATGCCAGGCCGAGACAGTCGGACTGTCCCCACCCACACCAAAGCTCTGGGCAGGGACCCCAGACCCCGGCCTGCACCACAGGCCCTTGAACCCACCAGAAGCAGTCCCCAGGTAACCTTACTCGTCAGCTGGCCATGAAGCCTTCCTGCCTGCTCCAGCCTGGCCCCACAAAACTAGAGCCGCTGATTAGAACCTTCCAGAAACACTAAGGCTGGACCCTCCCCAGGACTAAAGAGACATTCTGGTGAGCGTCCTCTGCCCTACCTTTTTTTTTTTTTTGTACTGGGGAATGAACAGGAGGATCTCAGGTTAGAGGCCAGCCTCAGCAACTTCGAAGATACTGCGTGCTAATTTGCAAAACCCCCAAATAAGTTTCTTGTCATTTTTTTTTTTTTTTTTTTTTGCAGTACCAGGGATTGAACCCAGGAGCGTTCTACCTCCGAGCTACATCCCCGGCCCTATTTTTTTAGACTTTATTTTGAAACCAGGTCTCACGAAGTTGCGGAAGGCCTCACTAAGTAGCTGAGGCTGGCCGCGAACCCGGATCCTCCCGTTCTTGTCATTTTTAAAGACAGATTAGGGCTGGGCATGGTGGTGCAGGCCTATAATCTAGGTGCAGGCCTAGTACTTGGGAGGCTGAGGCAGAAGGATTGCAGATTCGAGACTAACCTCTGCAACTTAGCAAGACCCTGTTTAAAAGTAAAAAAAATAAAAAGGGCTGGAGGGGGGTAGCTCAGAGGTAGAGTGCCCTGAGATGACCCACTAAAAGATGCAATACTGATCCAGCCCCAGCTACAGGGCTCTCTCCCCAAATAATTTAAATCATTCCTCCAAACTATAAAGTTTAACTCTTGAGCTGGGTATGGTGGCACATGTCTATAATCCCAGTACTTAAGAGGCTGAGACAGGAGGATCACAGGTTTGAGGCCAGCCTCAGCAACTTAGCAAGACCCTGTCTCAAAATAAAAAAATAAAAAGGGTGGGGCTGTAGCTCAGCTCAGTGGTAGAGCACCGATGGGTTCTATCCCTAGTGCCGCCAAAACAAAGTATAAGTCTTTCAATTTTGCAGAAGGGGAAACTGAGGTTCGGAGAAATGAAGCATGTGCTCCAGGCCCCCCCCATTTCTGACTCGAATCTGCCTGGAGTGGTTGCCTCTGCCCCCCCCCCAGTGCCATCACACGTGGGATCAGTGAATGGGGAGGTGGACAGTGTCGGGCTGCGCCATCTCCCCCTGCAGATGGAGAACTGAGGCCCCTGGGTGAGCAGTAAGTGACGGGCACAAGTGAGCGACAGCCACATCAGCCTGGGACCAGCCCCCCAGCTCCGCCCATCCTGCCACTCGGAACTATTCCTTGTATCACCTACTCTCACAACCCTCACCTATAAAATGGGGAAATCATAGTTTCTAATTCACGCAGTCGATGAAATGCAATGAAAAGTGCAAGCGCTTGGACTCGTGCCTGACTCCTCGCCAGCCCTCTCCACGCTCAGCCCTGAGTCTCTTCCACGTCTCCCCTGCGGAGCCTCTCTCCTGGGCTGAACCCTGATGCCACGGGAGAGTCGAAGCAGTGGATGTGGGACCTGAAAAGCACGACTGGGGACAGGGGACATGGACATTCCCCAAACCATCACCAGTAGATGACTGACACAGGATCACGTGGCACACAGCTTTCTCTGCAATATCGAGGTACAGGAAACATTTCATTTGTCAAATAAAAAATTCTAAAGTTAAGAAGAATTTTTTCAGCTGGGTGTGGTGGCGCATGCTTGTAATCCTAGTACTTGAGAGGCTGAGACAGGAGGATCACGAGTTGGAAGCCAGCCTCAGCAACTCAGTGAGATCCTCAGCAACTTAGGGAGACCCTGTTTCCAAATAAAAACTAAAAAAAGCTGTGGGTGTGTAGCTTGGAGGTAGAATGCCCTGGGTTCAATCCCCATAAGAAAGAAAAGAAAGGAAAGGAAGGAAAGGAAAGGAAAGGAAAGGAAAGGAAAGAAGGAAAGGAAAGGAAAGGAAAGGAAAGGAAAGGAAAGGAAAGGAAAGGAAAGGAAAGGAAGGAAGACTTAGAGCAAGTAATACTGACCACACTCCATGGTACAAGCCCAGCGTCGTGCAGGTGTCAGGAGCGGGTCTCCCTGCAAACCACCCCCAGGAGGGATCTCACCGGCAGCCTCCCTCACTCCCATCCCCCCTCCACCCCATTGCAAGGAGCCTGGCATCTGTGAGTCATGCTCAGGCTCATCCAGGAGCGATTCCCTCTGTACAATCTGGGAAAGGACGAGGTCTTTGTCCACTGCGGCCACCACCCCAGGCCTGTGCCACCAGCAAGAGATCCAGCCTCTGGGTACATTGCACACACCCCTCCTCACCCCAAAACTGGGGCACAGAGTTCCCACACTGACCTGGAAAGACGAAGACTGACCTTATGTTTCTGTATCAGACTCCATCACCTGTCCCCTGCCCCTTCTGGGGGTGGTCCCTGTTATGGCTTGGATCTGGAATGTTCCTCAAAGGCTCATGTGTTGAGGACTTGGACCCTAATACAGCAATGGCCAGAGGTGGCGCTTTGGGGAAGTGATGGGACAATGAGGACTCTGACCTCATCAGCGGGGTAATCCATTGACGAAGTAGTAAGCTGAGTGGACCACTGGGAGGGGTGGACACCGGAGGGCGTGGTTGAAGGAAGTGGGTCTCTAGGGACATGTCCTTGAGGACTGTGTCTTATCCCTGACTTCTGTTGTTGCTGCTGCTGTTGTTGTTGTTATTGCTGTTCCTCCTCCTCCTCCTCCTCCTCCTCCTCCTCCTCCTCCTCTTCTTCTTCTTCTTCTTCTTCTTCTCTCTCTCTTTCTCCTTCCTGGATGTCATGAGTTGACCAGCTTCCCTCCGCCCACCCTTCCGCCATGATGTTTCTGCCTTGGAGCCAGCCAACTGCAGACTGAAACCATGAGCCAAATAAATCTTTCCTCCTCTAAGTTGTTCTTGTCAGGTATTGGGGACACAGAAACACAAAGCTGAAGAACACACCCCCAGTCCGGGGTTGGGCCACTCCCCTCCCACCTCCCCCAAAGCACCGCCTGCATTCCGCTTCCTTCAAGGATTCAGCTTGCCACCCCCTAGGGACTGACTCACCAAGGCCGGTGGCTCCCCATGGGATGGCTGGGCCCTCCCTGACACTGGGAGGCAGCTTCCCCTTCCTGAGCTGGGGGTGGAGAACCCTTCAGGGAGAGCGCAGCTGCAGAAGAAAAAAGCCACACACTCAACACCAACAAGAAGACACCAGGCTATTTGTTGTGGGCCAGCTCACCTTTCCCAGCCTCGCGTGGGAGGGGTCCTGCGGGCCCTGTGTTCCTGGGCCAGGCTGGCCTCCGCCCAGGGCTGCCGTGGAGGTGTGGGTGGCGGATGTTGTCTTGGTAGAAGCCCAGGCAGGGAAGGGGACGCTGGATGTCTCCCTGGTCAGTTCAGCTGATCTACCAAAGGATATTTTGTTGGGGAAAGACCCACCCTGTTATACAAGGTACAGAGAGCAAGTGTGTATGCAGAGGAGGCAGGGTGAGCAGGGGGCTGGGAACCAGAGCACAGGAAGTCATCTCCCCGCCCCTGACCACTGGGTCCCTAGAGGGAGCAGCTCTTCCGGCCAAACATGAAAGAAAAGAGGGCGGATCTGAGCCGTGTGGGACGCACGGTGGAAGGGTGGCAGATGGTGTCACCGGTTGGATCTGGGCTGTCCCTCGAAGGCTCACGTGTTGAAGGCTTGGTCCCCGGTGCAGCAAGCTCCAGAGGACAGGGCTGCGGGGGAGGGACTGGACCACAGGGGCTCAGATCTCATCAATGGATGGACCCGTGTTGGGTTCATGGTTGAGTGGACTATTAGGAGGTGGCGGGGACTGGGGGAGGTGGTCTGGCTGGAGGGATGGGTTGCCGAGGGCCTGTCCTGGAAGGGTATAGCTTGTCCCTGGCCCTTCCCTCACTCTGTCTGTCTCCAGCCCCTATGAGGTGAGCAGCTCAGCCCAGCCACATGCTGCCCGCCATGATGTCCTGCCTCACCACAGGCCCTCGGTGATGGGACCGAGCCACCATGGACTGACGCGTCTGATACCTTCAAACCAAAATAAACCTTTCCTCCTTTCTAAATTAAATTAAAATTTTTTTGGCACTAGGGATGAACCTAGGGGCACTCTCCCCCCCTCCGAGCTATACCTTCAGTCCCCTTTTATTTTTTATTTTGAAACAGGGTCTCGCTAAGTTGCTGAGCCTGACCTCCAACCTGCGATCCTCCTGTCTCAGCCTCCCAAATATTGGGATTGCAGGTGTGCGCCGCTGCACTCAGCTTCTTTCCTTCTTTTAAGTTGTTTTTCTCAAATATTTTGTCACAGCGGCAGGAAGCTGACTAAGACAGAGGGATGCCTGGGAAGTCCTGGCCCTGGGCAAGCGATGGATCTTGTGCCATCATGTGGCCAGGAGGGGGACACCATGACCCACAGTCCCACCAGAACTGCTTCTGGAGATGGAAGAGGGTGGTTCTTGTGTGGACAAGAGAAAAGTCTGTCTCGACAGCAGTCCAGGCTGTTGGTATGGTACACACAAAAGGCCGCGAGATGGAAGTAGCCAGAGAAGCAAAGTATCCTTGCTGGGAGACGCAGGAAATGAGACGTAAGGTGGTCAGGACCACTCCACAGAGGGCCCTGGACACCCATGAAGGGCTCGTCCTCCATCAGAATCACTCTGGATACAACTCGACAACAACAAACATCCACTCAATAATGGGCAAAAGGGGCCGGGCGTGGTGGCACAGGCTTGTAATCCCAGTACTTGGGAGGCTGAGACCAGAGGATCCGGGTTCGCGGCCAGCCTCAGCTACTTAGTGAGGCCCTCCGCAACTTCGTGAGACCCAGTTTCAAAATAAAGGATAAAATATAGGGCCGGGGGGTGTAGCTCGGAGGTAGAATGCCCCTGGGTTCCATCCCTGGTACTGCAAAAAAAACAAAAACAAAAACAAAAACAATAACGGGCAAAGGGCTTGAAGAGACATTTCTCCAAAGATGTACAAATGCCCAATAAACATAAGAAATGATGGTCGACATGCCAAGCGTGGTGGCGCACGCCTGTCATCCCAGTACTTGGGAGGCTGAGACAGGAGGATCACAGGTTTGAGGCGAGCCTCAGCAACATAGTGAGACTTTCAGCAATATATCGAGATCCTGTTTCTAAACAAGAAATAAAAAGGGCTTGGGGTGTAGCTCAGAGGTAGAATGCCCTTGGGTTCAATTCCCAATACAACAAAACAACAATTACACACACACACACACACACACACACACACACACACACACTCTCATAAAACAACAATTACACACACACACACACACACACACACACACACACACACACACACACACACTTTCATTTTCACAGTAGCCAACAGGTGAGAACAAGTGCCCATGGGGGTATGAATTGACAAATACAACATACAAGCACTTGGGAGGCTGAGACAGGAAGATCGTAGGTTAGAGGCCAGCCTCAGCAACTTAGCGAGAGTCTCAGCAACTTAGTGAGAACTTATCTAGAAAGGAAGGAAGGAAGGAAGGAAGGAAGAAAGAAAGAAAGAAAGAAAGAAAGAAAGAAAGAAAGAAAGAAAAAGAGGAAGGAAGAGGGGAAGGAAGGAAGGAAGGAAGGAAGGAAGGAAGAAAGAGAGAGAGAGAGAGGAAGGAAGAGGGGAAGGAAGGAAGGAAGGAAGGAAAGAAGGAGAAATGCGCTGGGGGAGTAGCTTGGAGGTAAAATGCCTCTGGGTTCAACCCCCAGTACCAATAAATAAATAAATAAAGCTGGGGTGTAGCTTAGTGACGGCGCGCCTCTAGGTTTAATCACCAGTCAAAGATTCACCTGTGGTGTGAGTTACAGACCCGGGTCCTGGGTTCCGCCACTGATCGTCTGGCCGGGCGTGTGCTAGAACCCGGGGCGGCTGATCGCTGACAAGCTGCGGGCAGCTCTGAGCACAGCACGTGGGGCCGCACCGCTTGACGCAATAGGGAGCCATGGAAGGTTTCGCGCAGGGCCTCCCAGGCTGCAGATGGAAGGGTACGCAGTGGTTGCAGAGAGAGGTTCTAGAGCCATCTCGGCCATATGGCTAGGAGGAGGAAGGGGAGGGTAAGGGGCAAATAACAAAGGGGGCAGGGTGAATACTTTCCAGAACGGGGGAATAATGTCCGAAGCAACCGAACAGAAGCCCGTTGACCTCAAGGCCACTCCCAGCCAACCAGCGGCCGCTCTCAGTGGAAGGGGACCTTGCTCTCCTCCCGGCTTGCTGCCCCAGTCACTCTGACCGAGGTGTCCTGCAGCCCGGCCATGTGCAGACACAAAAAGAGAGGTATCTTCCCCTGGAGAGAGCCGCCAGCATCTCTGGGGCCTGGCCAGGGATGGAATCCAAGCTTGGTGCTGACCGCAGGGACAAAGACATCTGCGATCTCCTGGCCAGCACCTGCCAGGAGGGAAACCAGAAACCCCCGCTGGGAGCCACGTGGCTCTGCTCCCGGACCTCTGGCCACAGATGACCGCTTATCATTCAAGGGGACAGTCCCAGCAGGGAGCTACGGAGCCAGGCCCTCCGAGGCTGGCTCTCCAGAGAGCCATTTCTGGCACAGCGAGGTCCCATTCTTGTCTGGGGACACTGTGGAATCTATGGTAGGAAGATAGGCGTGCACCCCTATTCCGAGACCTGGAGCAGGTAAAGAGACTGGGTTCTCCTGAGGCCTCCGTCTGCTCTTCTGAACCATTTCCAAGGTTTCAAACCAGCTCTACTCAGAATGATAAAGAGGTGTGGGAATTCCAAGCCCCCGGACTGGCTCCAGCCAGGTGGCAGACGGACAGAGTCAGAGAACGGCGAAAGCAGAGGGGCAGATCAGGGCCTCCTCGGTCCCACAGAAGAGCCCTTGACGGTGGCAGAATTAGATGGGTTTCGTGCTGGCTCTGGGATCCCGCTGCCTACAAAGTGATCACTTGGAGGAATATTTTCAGAAGGTCAATGTAGGTGACCTCAGATGTGCCCCTGAAGGTCCTGGGCTCAAACCCAGCTCAGCACCAGTCAAGGTCGCCAGATCGCTCTGCAGAGAAGCTTGGTTTCTTTTTCCCCATTATATACACTTTTTGTAAAAACCTCGAACAGTGCTGTTTGGGATGAAATTGTGTCTGCCTCCCTCCCTGATTCCCCTGTTGCAGTTCTAACGCCAAGCACTTCAGAATGTCGCCTTATTTGGAAATAGAGTCGTGGCAGATGTAATCAGCTAAGACAGGTCACAGCGGAGTAGCCTAGGCCCTAATCCAGTAGGACAAGAGCCCGAGTAAAAAGGGGAGATAAGTTCACAAAGGCAAACACAGGAGAAGCCACAGGGAAGGGACAGGGAGAAGGTGGCCATCTAAGAGCCAAGGGACAGGCCCGGAGCAGATCCTCCCCCTGCGGCTGATACCTCCATCTTCGACATTTCGCCTCCAGGACTGTGAGTCACCATTTTATTTTATTTTATTTTATTTTGTTTTGTTTTATGTTTATAGTGCTGGGAAATGAACCCAGGGACATTCTATACCCCCAGCCCTTTTGATTTTTAATTTTGAGAAAAGGTCTCACTAAGTTGCGGAGGCTGGCCTCGAATTTGCAGAATTTCCTCCTGTCTCAGCCTCCCAAGTGCTGGGATTACAGCGCCATGTGCTACTGCATCTGACCTGAGTCACTGAATTTCTGTTTTTCGAGCTATTCAGTTCATGGTACTTTTTTCAGCACCTTCTAATACCCTCTATTAAAGGCCATCGTGCTGAAAATACCTTGAGTGGTTTCCATTTCTCCCACTGAATCCTGATTGATAGAAATAATTTGGTGAGTCTTATTTCAGAACTTTCTGCAGAGAATTTAAATAACATTTACTCATTCCCTATTTAAAACTACAAAATTAACATCTGTATATTGAGGGCAATTACTTGAGTATACAAAAGGAAAGAATCACTGCTAGCTTTTCGTGTGTGTGCGTGATACTGGGGATTGAACCCAGGGGCATTTTATCTCCAAGCTACACCCCCAACCCTTTTTATTTTGAAACAAGGTCTTGCTAAATAGCCGAGACTATTCTCAAACCTGTGATCTTCCTGTCTCAGCCTCCCAAGTACTGGGATTACAGGTGTGCACCACCACGCTTGGCTCTATTAAATGCATTTGTGTGTGTGTGTATGTGTACGTGCTACTAGGGATTGAACCCAGGGGGCATTCTACCTCTGAGCCACATCCCCAATCCTTTTATAGATCTTATTTATTTGTTTTCATTTTTGTGTGTGTGATACCAGAAATTGAACCCAGGGGCATTCTACTTCCAAGTTACACTCCCAGCCATTTTTTAATTTTTGTTTTGAAACAGGGCCTTGCTAGGTTGCTGAGAGTCTCGCTCAATCTCCAGTACCAAAATAAAGCAAACAAACACAACAACAACAATTTTGCCTTTTTCAATATGCTATTAAGTCTATCTAGTGAATTCTTCATTCTAGATGTCTACTTCAGAATATCCATGGAGTTCCTTTCTCTATTTCTCAATTAAGTTTCCCATTATGGTTCATTATGATGTTTCCTCCCAGTCCTTGAATATTTTTATAATAGCTGTTTTGAAGATCTTACCTGCTCATTTGAACACCTGGCTCATCTCAAGGTCTATTTCTATTGCCTGATATTTCCTTTGACTGTAGTTCACATTTCCCTGTTTCTTCACATATTGACTAATGAAAAGTTAACAGTCTTGTGCGGAGGCCAGACAACCAGAAGACTGGGAAGCATCCCCAGTGTAAGTATTAGAGTTTAGAGGGTTGGTGCAGGGTAAGAACGGGGAGCTCAGATTAAAACTCTGCCCAAGCACTAAAAAGCTCTTGACTAAAAGGGAAATATGGGCATCATAGATGATCTGTTGTATAAGCTCTGGATTCTGTTATCTTCCTCTGATTGTAGTTAGATTCCTGAATGTTAAATTCCCAACAGATGATCTTGGTTTTTTTTTTTTTTGAAGGCTTTGTTTTCATGCATTATTAGGGAAGGTCTGTTTTGGGTATATATATATTGGTGGTATGCCACTGGTCTTATGATAAATATGAGATATAGTCTTTGCTCCTAATATGTGGCCCCTTGGGGTTTCCATGGGAACTGCAGGGGGTTTATGAAGCTCCTCTAACTCTGATCCCTCTGCAGTGGGAGCCAATCTTTGATTAGCTTTTCCAGCTTTCAGTTATTGCTTTCTGATGGGTTCCTTGGAATCTCCTCCATGCAAACATAGTTAGAAGTCAGTTGAGGTTGGGAAGGAAATAAATATGCAGATTCGGGAGCTCTGCCCTTAGTTCTTCCTCCTTCCTGGTACTTCCTCCTCTACTTCCAGGGGCTCTGGCAGCTCTAAATCCCATCCTCTGATACCTCAAGCCAACAATAATGAAACTATCTAGGTTCTAATCTTCCATTCCTCTGTGGCCTCCTTCTTTTCAGAGCCAAATTCCCTCATTTCTGCCTGATCTTGGTTCTCTGGAGCTTTCAAATAGTTGTTCCTTTGTTTATGGGTGTTGTTTTTTTTTTTTTTTTGGCGGTAATAGGGATTGAACACAGGGGCATTCTACCTCCGAGCTACACCCCCATCCCTATTTTTTATTCTTTATTTTGAAACAGGGTCTCACTAAGTTGCAGAGGGCCTCACTAAGTAGCTGAGGCTGGCCTCCAGTCTCAGCCTCCCAATTACTGGGATTACAAGCGTGTGCCACCATGCCCGGCTTGTTTATGGTTTTTTAAAAAAATTTTTTTTTTTTTTTTAGATTTTGAAACAGAGCCTCGCTGAGTTGCTGAGGCTGGTCTCAGACTCTTGATCCGTCTCAGCCTCCAAGTATGGGATTAAAGACGTGCACCACCTTGCCCAGCTGTTGCTACCTTTTCTTTGGTTTATAAGTGCTACCTGTGAGAGGATTTGTTTGATATAAGATACTCCACCACTCCTGGAACTAGGATCTTCAGTATACTGTGTGTGTGTGTTTTTTTTTTTTTTTTGCAGTACTGGGGATGGAATCCAGGGGCATTCGACCTCCGAGCTACACCCCCAGCCCTATTTTTTTATTCTTTATTTTGAAACAGGGTCTCACTAAGTAGCTGAGGCTGGCCACAAACCCGGATCCTCCTGTTTCAGCCTCCTAAATATTGGGATTACTATGTATTTTGCCTGTCCACTGAATAGCATGTTTATGAAATGCTAAAGATGGAATGCATCCCCCAACAATTCCTGCATTGGAAATTTAATCCCCAAATTCAAATTACCTGGTCCCAGGTATTTTGTTATAGCAATAGAAAATGGACTAAGACATGAAATTTTTTTTTAAAAAATGTAGCCAGGTGAGGTGGCACACGCCTATAATCCCAGTACTTGGGAAGCTGAGACAGGAGGATCACAGGTTCAAGACCAGCCTCGGCAACTTATTGAGACCCTGTGCAGCTTAGTGAGAACCTGTTTCAAAAGTAAAAAAAAAATGGGGGAGCTTAGGGGTGTAGCTCAGATGTACAATGCCCCTGGGTTCAATCCCCAGTAAAACACACACACACACACACACACACACACACACACACACTCACACACACTCACAAGAGTTCTATTGCTGTTCTATAGTTCTGAACACATCACATTCAAGGGGCTGCCATTTCCTGGTTGTCTGTGAGTAATCTAAGTTGAGGATTTTAAATCCCCAACAAGCAGATGCTCTTTCCCCTTAGCCATGGATTTTGTAATAAGGCTGACTGGTGTCGATCTTGGATCTGCCATTTATTAGCTCCGTGACCTTGGGCGCGTTACCTAAGCTCTCTGGGCTTCAGTTCCTCATTGGCAGCGGAGGTCAAGAACATTGATCTCACAGAGACTGAAGGATCGGTAAATGAAGTCACAGCTATAACGTGCCTGGCACTCAGGAACGGCTCCGTAAACGTGAACTTTATGATTTCAGAGGGAACGCATTCCGTACCTGTGAAGTAAGGTTCTTGTTCTTACCCGGAAAGCCGTTTGATTGTTTTCAAATAAAAACGGAAAGTCCCAGCCTGTCTTTATAGAAATATTTAATTTTACCTCTTATTTTCCTTTGGCAAATGACCCAGCCAATGTAAAGGTTCACCAACACTGGCTGCACACCATGAGCCGCCAGGTCCCTGGTGGGTCCTGAAGATACGAGTGAGCTTGGTCTTGACCCATGTGGCCTGGTAGCCAGGTAACCGGCGGAGGGGGACACGGAGCCCCCGGAGAAGAGCTAGAAGCTGCCATAGCCAGTGGACAGGGGACCTGGGATGGGGCGGGAAGGTGCAACCAATACTTCAAAGGCTGGACAGAGAGGGCTGCGTTGCCAGAATCTGCAGGTGTGCCCAGAGAGCGAGGAGGTGGGCTTTCCAGATACAGGGTACCACCTGGACCTAAACTGGGGTTCCTCTTCAGCAGGGGGAAGGGGTGAACAGGATGTTATCAGGCACAGAGGAGGCTGGGAAGGCAGGTAAAGGCTGACCCAGCAGAGCCTCAGGGCGGTCAGACCAAGAAGTATAGGCTTGAACTTGAGCGGTGTGTAAGAGGAAAGTCAGATAAGACCCGACTTTGTTGTTGTTTTAAGGATAGGGCTGGGCTGGAGGAGCAGGAAATGGACAGGGCACGGCCCCTGTAAATGAGGCTTTGTCGGGAGAGGATGGGGTAGGAAGAAGGGCCACCCTGATGACCTTCTGCAGGATTCATAGGCTTTGATGACTCACCAGATGTGGGTCTGGAGTTTCCAGCACTTGACATTTTGGTGGGGGTGGAGATGGCATGGGGAGTGGCCTTAGAGTCGACATAGAGGGACAGGAGAAGCAGGTTCAGTCGATTCCCCCTCCAGTCTGGAGAGGGGACAGATAACTGGGCCCATTTCACAGAGAAGGAAGTGGAGCTCTGGCACACATAAATTATCCAACATCACACAGCTGCAAGCAAGCTGACTGGCACAGGGCCTGGGCCAGTGTCTGTGGAGTCGCTCCAAACCAGTGTGTGCTGGTAAATCCAACTTCTTAAAAAAAAAAAAAGAACCCGCTTTGAAGCATTTGCCATTTCCGGAAGTGTAAAGACTCCCCCTCGGCCAAGCACAGGCTCCTGGTGTGATGTCACTGAACGCGGGCTGGGAATCAGTGTTCCTGAGCCAGTTCTCGCTGGCTCCAGCCCCATGCCCACTCAAACCCAGGTCGGCAGGTCCTGAGGCTCCGTCTCCTTCCCCTGGGCCAAACCAAACAGCTCACCATCAGCCCAGGTCCCTGTCTTTATTCACGGCCCTTAGCCCCAAACTCTCAAGGGCTTATATAACCACAGACGGGTCCATAAAAAGGGATCCAGGGAGATGCCTAACATTATGACAGAATCGCTTTCCCTCGTCCTGTCTGCAGCCCTGGGCTCTGCTATTTCTGTGGGCACTGTGAGGTCTGACCATGAGGTCTGGCCAGAGAAGACAGAGACCCCAGGAAACAGCAAAGGACCCCAGAAAGTCAAGAAAAATGCCTCTAAGCCAGGTGTGGTGGCGCACGCTTGTAATCCCAGTACTTTGGGAGGCGGAGACCAGAGGATCCGGGTTCGCGGCCAGCCTCAGCTCTCTCTCTCTCTCTCTCTCTCTCTCTAATTAGTGAGGCCCTCCACAACTTCGTGAGACCCGGTTTCAAAATAAAGTATAAAAAATAGGGCCGGGGGCATACCGCGGGGGTAGAACGCCCCAGCGTTCAAGCCCTGGTACCACAAAAAAAAAAAAAAGAAAGAAAAACGCCTCTAACCATCCCCCTGCCTCCAGCCCCATAAATTCACCTGCTCTGGCTGGGTGTCAAGCCCACCAATCGGAGGAACACACGACCGCTTTTCTCTCCCTCCCTCCTAATGCCCCATGAAATGCCCCACAGCTGTAAGGAAGTGGGCTTCTGACTCGTGGACTCTCTCTCCCGGTCAGTTGTTTCCTTCCAGGTTTTATTCCTGAGTAAAATCTGCTCCTTGCTGTCGAGCTGTGCTCTCTTTGTCCCCATATAACCCAACAATTTCAGATTTAGTTAATGCTGTTGGAGCTGAATTCAAGCAGCAAATTTTGTGGAGAGGGATTTTTTTGGGGGGTACTGGAGATTGAACTTGAAGGGCATTCTACCTCCAAGTTACACCCCCAGCCCTTTTTATTTTGAAACAGGGTAACAATAAGTTGCTGAGGTCTCCCTAAGTTGCTGAAGCTGGCCTTGAACCTGTGATCCTCCTGGCTCAGCCTCCTAAACACTGGGATTACAGTGTGCACCACGCCCGGCTGAGAGGGACCTGTTGCTCTGCAGGACACACTGCAGCGAGCTCATATCTGGTTTTAATGTCACCAGAGGAACTGCAGATCGGCAAAGCTCCTAGATGAGAGGCAGTGGAGATCTGCTCACCATTCAGAACCCGGCACAGTGCCTGCTGGCCCCAGGTAGGCACTGTGTTCCCAAGGTCACAGTCTGCAAACGGACTGAATTTGCATGGCATCCATCTTTTTTTTTTGTGTGTGTGTGGTACTGGGGATTGAACCCAGGAGCATTCTACCTCTGGGCTACAACCCCAGCCCTATTTTTTATTCTTTATTTTGAAACAGGGTCTCACTATGTAGCTGAGTCTGGCTACGATCCTGGATCTTCCAGTCTCAGCCTCCCAAGTACTGGGATTACAAGCGTGCGCCACCACGCCCGGCTCTGGCATCCATCTTTAAAGTCGGCAGCTCCACATTCTCTGGACGACTCACTTTAAGACAATCTGCAGCATGCCACGAGGAAACCTGTAAAAGCCCTTACGTGTCATGTTTTCCCCCAAATCTTGCAGCTCGTGGAAATTTTCCTTTTAATTTGAAACCAGTGGCTGCACAGGCAATAGAAAAGCAAACACGCAGTCAGGAAGCGAGGAAGGCGCTCCTACGGGGGAAGAGGACACTGGAATGGGGCGATTCTGTGACACACTCGCCTCCCACAGCAACTAGGGCACTGTGCAGTGACGTGGAGGGAAGTGGCCTGGAGTCACACTCGCAGGAGTGACACAGCACCCAGCCCTCGGCAAGGGGGAGGGCAGAGCTGGTCCTGCAGGCCATTAGTCCTGGGCCACGGGCTGCCCGGAGGGTCTCCAGGTCCAATGGGAAATGGAAGCCACGTGCCCTTCTTGCTTGTGGGGAGACCGGGCAGCCGAGACCCGACTTCTGGGCGGGCAGAGGCCGAGGCTGCCCAGCAACTGCTGGCGGATGCACAGGAAACCAGCTGGGGCTAGAGAAGCTTCCAGTCCTGCCGCACAGACGGAACATGCAAGTCACAGCCTCCCGAGGACGTGGCCCCCGCAGCGACTGTGCTGACAGCCCCCTCAGAGGCCGGGCCTGGGGAGCTAGTGCTGGAAGGCCCGTCCCCACGTCTAATTTTAAACAAGGTCCGTGAATCATATCGCAAACTGCTCATTACCCAGGGCTGGGCTGGTGAGCCCCTTCAGACCTCTGGACTCCTCTGGCCCCTAAGGTACATGTTAGTGACAGTCACTTCCCTGAGCCTGTGGACCTCTGAGAAAGCCCCAGCTCACTGGTGCCGGGGTGGGACAAGGGCCCCCCTTGTCCTCTACCTTGAGATGCACCGCATCTTCCCTTCACTACCTGCTGCTCCTGTAAGAGTGATCATGCTTGGCCCAGGTGTGGTGGCACACATCTGTAATCTCAGTACTCGGGAGGCTGAGACAGGAGGATTGCAGGTTTGTGGCAGCCTTGGCAACTTAGCAAGACCCTTAGCAACTTAGCAGGACCCTGTTTCAAAAACAAAAAATAAAAAGGGCTGAGAGTGTTGCTTGGAGGTAGAACGCCTCTGGGTTCAATCCCCAGTCCCAGAAAATTTTTTTTTTTTTTTTTTTTTTTTTT
>PVJS01030225.1:0-24239 GCA_004027185.1 Glis glis | reverse complement strand
ACCATATTGAAGCTGATGTATTATTTGTCACTAACTACAGGATAAATGACATCTCTGCAGAAGAAATAAATGCCTTCTAGATTTACTTTCTTCTTAAAAAGATTGTCATTTTTTAATTTTCTTCTCTGTGAAATAAGAGTATATCAAGGAGAGCTGAATTTTTTTTAAGTGCAGTAATTGGTAGGGAAGGATAAGGAGACGAAAAGCAGACAACTGTCTGCTGCTTAGCATATCCATGAGTGTGTTAATTTAATTAGAACTGCCCTGTATAAATATTAAACTCAATTCACTTTCTTTTATAGCTCCTTTGCTTTTCAAAGTATTCCCAGATACAGATTATCTTTTTCAAATTATCCTGTGAGTTTGAGGGAGTTAATGGAAGGAAGACAACTCAAATTTAAATGAGCCCAGAGAGCTTTTCATCTTATCATACTTGGTCTCTGTTATTTTGCGTTGCTTAGCTCCCAGCCCAGAGGTAAAGGGAGTGCTTGGTGTTCAGTGGTTTGCCTTCTCAGTTGCAGACAAAGCAACCACTACCCATGTTTTAAGGTTTTCCTGGGAGAAGGTCTGGAATGCTTTATGTTTCCACACTACTAATTATCCGGGAACCATCACCCGACTTTTCTAGTCACTATTCAGGATATGGGATATGGTCTGGGATGGCTGTTCTAATTCATCCTTACCATAACTCCATGAGGAGAGAATCTCGTCCCCATTTCACAGTTAGGAGTAGAGTCAGTAAGTCACAGAACCAGGCACATTTGACCCTAAATATAATTTCTAGTGTTGGAAATGGTAGGCTTAATTCCTAGACTGACTGAGCTTTCAATAGATCAGCATATAGGTAGTAAAACAATTTCCCAGTTTTATGAAAATCATAGAATCCCACAGGCAGAATGGATTTCTCTTGTACAACTTATCTTTTAGGATGAGTGAGTGAAACAGAGTTAAGTAATGAGTTGGGATCCTACCTTTATTTTAAATTTTGATATTTTGTTAATCATTAGTTTTTGTATCCATTTAGATTTTGAAATTACTCCATTAAATATTATTTATCTTGATTATAGAAGGTTGGGGTTTTTTTGGGGGGGGCTTCCTGTAATGTTATGCCTAAGGTGAGTGAGACACTTCCTTCCCCCTATTCCAGCCCTGTGTTACAGGCACAATGCTAGGTAGTTTGCCAGTCAAAGCCCCTCATTTTCTACATGAGGAAACTGAGGCCTAAGATCACAAAGTTGGCGCTAATAACCAGTGGCTTTTGACTCACAATACAGTGCTCTTTCTGCTACAGCAAGTGGAGCTGAAATAATGTGATATGAGAATCAGGAGAGTGTGACCTTGTAATGGAGCCTGACTAAATGTACCAGGGCACAAAATGTAAAGACCTTGAACTATGCATGCGGGTTTAGCACCTAATCTTCCAGCCACCAGCAAACAGAAAGAGCTACATGTTGCCACAGTGGAATTAGGCCCAAAGAAGAACTAATTGGCAGTGCAGACAATGAGGTGCTCCACTGATTTCTAGAAATGGCATAAGATTAAAGAATGAAAAATTCAAATGCCTTGGGTTGGATAAGTGGTGAAGACTGTGACAAACTGGGAGGTGAGACCATATGTAGAAACTAAGTTCTGTAATTCTCTTGATCACTACATAAACAATTTCTTTCCCTCCCTTCCTCCCTCCTTCCTGTTAAAAGCACCCTTTGATTTGAGGTTAAAATTGTTTTCTCAAAGCAACCTGAAGCCCAACTTGGCAGCATCCTCTTCTCCCTCCCCATAGAACTTCCTTGATCCTGCTTCTTCTTTGTTTTGTCTTTTCAGCTTTAGTCAACAGAGACATCTTCCCAAGCTCCCCAACCATCCCCCAGTTATCTGTGCCTATAGCTCTAGGTCTTAGAATACATTTTCTGGCCCTTTGCATTGACTCTCTTTGGTCTGAAAAACATCAGCTCTTTCACAATTACTGTGTAGTGCCCACATCATGACATTCCTAGCCTCCTGTACTGGGCCATCTCATCCCCCATCAGCAAATCATCTTGCTAAGGCATTGTGTTTTCTTGAATGACTTTTATATAGGCCAGCATATGCCTGGCCTGGATGAGAGAATCATGCAGGCAAGGGCTTCGCTTTGCTCTGTATTGAATACTCAGCATCTAGCATAGTTTTATGACACCCTAGGTAGGCTATCCATGATACATATTTAGTGGATAAATAATTACATGGTGCAATTTAATTTATACCAAAGTGGGTATCTCCTAAAAATTCACATAGGGGTTTTTAACATGTTCAAAAATATAATGCATTTCATAGCAAAATCAGTTTGGTTAGTGTAGTCAGGGAGATGAAAGAAAAAAAAAGCTGTGACTTTTGCTCATTGCTTGATAAACAACCATGTACACCAGCCCAGGCCGTGGACCTTGTCTTTTTAAACAGGCAGAGTGTTTACTGCTATGCCCTCTGCTCATTTATGGATTTTCAGCACCATGGATAGAGGCGTCGAGTTTCTGCTTATCTATAGCTCACCGAAGAGCAGGATGAATAAATACTCAGGGTTTGGGACAAGGTTCTCAGCCACCGGGGTGGAAATTACCCCTTTCAGCAGAAGAAAATTCACTTAGAGCCTTTTTCTTTTCCCTTTCCCTTGGCAAAATTGCATTTTCAGCTGTCAAGTCGCTCAGGTGTCCACAGGTTGGTTTTCAGGTGCCTGGAGGATGGGGAGGGGTTGCCATGGAAATTGATGTCTTCTGAGTTTTACACTCCGGGGGAACCACCACTGGCAGGTGTCCTGCTGATGACCAAGGTGTCTTTTATGCTAGACATGCCTCTCATCCAAGTAACCAAGCACGGGTAGGAAGTAGACCCAGTTGTTCATGGAGCATTGGTGTTAGGACCTGACCTATACCTAGGACATTTGGTTGCCAGAGCAAGATAGGAAAATTACTAAACTCTGCCAGGATTTAACTAGTGAAATATACATACTCATGAAGGTAAATTCTGCCCAAACTTTCAGGTTTTACTGTGTTTGGGTTGTAAAAATCAAAAGCAAATTATTCCTTGTTAAATCCTTTTAGGGACAAAGTAATATACCCTCCCCATTCTTGCCTTTCCTAAGGACTCCTTTTTTATCTTCTCATTAACCATATTCAAAAGCAGAGTTTTACTAAGGTTCATGGAAATGGATTTTTTTTTTTTTTTTGCGGTACCGGGGATTGAACACAGGGGCGTTCTACCTCCGTGCTACGCCCCCGGCCCTATTTTTTATACTTTATTTTGAAACCGGGTCTCATGAAGTTGCGGAGGGCCTCACTAAGGAGAGAGAGAGAGAGAGAGAGCTGAGGCTGGCCGTGAACCCGGATCCTCCGGTCTCCGCCTCACAGGCGTGCGCCACCACACCCGGCCTGGAAATGGATTTTTAACTGTTGGGTCTATCACTTGATCTCATTCTGGATGTTCTGAGCAGGTCTATTTTCATTTATTTTCTAACTTCCCATGTCTTTCCTCCATTTTTTTCTGAAATATCCTAAATTTTGTAGTCTGTCTTTCTTTTTTATTCATTTTATGGATATCACACACAAATTTGAGCTGGCCCTCATCTCATTGTAACAACTTCCTTTGGTGAGAATGCTCAGCACCACAGCTGATAGAGCTTAGCTACTCTTAGAGTTGGCCTGCCCTTTGGCCTAAGTTTAGGTCTAGGTCCAAGTGTCCCCTCCTTTTGTTTTTTTAGTTTGTTTTGGTACTAGAGGTTGAAGCCAGATGCATTCTACCTCTGAGCTACACCCCCGGCCCTATTTTATTTTTTATTTTGAAACAGGGTCTCACAAAGTTGCTAAGGGACCTCACTAAGTTGCTAAGGCTAGCCTCAAACTGCAATTCTCCTATCTCAGCCTCCCAAGTGCCCAGGTGGTTTTTTAGGGCGTTGTTCCAGCTTCAATGGATGAAAATGTGGCCTCCCCTATGTCAGCCTTCTCAGTGTCCAATTGCTATCATCAGAAAATCAAAGCTATCTCATGCTGATTACTTGCAAACTACAAGAATCACTGAAACTAAGGCTGTCTCATGGAAGGGTAGGAGCTTACATTTTACCTGAACCACAAACTTCACCAAAACTATGCCTTGAAAAAGGATTCAAGATTTACCTAGGGGCATCTATATGTTGTTCGTTTTTCCAAGAGGGCCCAGGATAGAGCCCAGATACTTTCTGCTGTACATCTGTGAAGAACCAAACTGAATCAGAGAGCCATTTCCTGTTATGATTGTGCTGGCACCTTTTGTTGGCTGTTTAGAGTCTTACATGGTATTTGGGGCCCTCCATGAGACTAAGAAGAGATACATGAAGAAGTAGATTAAGGCAGGTAGAGACTGGAGGCACATTGACTTTTTTTTCCCTCTGATGTACTTACTGTGTTTCTTTTCTTAGGAAAACTGTAGATACTTTAAGACTAAATTTATTGTGCACTTCATTTCAAGGAAACTAATATTTTGAGGAAAGTTTTATGAAAGT
Source organism: Glis glis (assembly GCA_004027185.1). Classification (NCBI taxonomy): domain Eukaryota; kingdom Metazoa; phylum Chordata; class Mammalia; order Rodentia; family Gliridae; genus Glis; species Glis glis. Next base: position 19,735 of record PVJS01030225.1, on the reverse strand, counting down.
GGAAATGCACTCTCTTAGACTAGATGAGGGGGTTAAAATGAAGTGTTCTCCCTAGACTCTTTGGGGGAGTCCTAAATACACACTCAAGTATTTTACTTTAAAATCTTTTTAATCTTCTGAAAAATCATAGTGGTTATTTTACTTTGACACAAATTATAACTTCAGTTACATACTCAAGGACTCTTCTTAATTTATGGTCAAAGTAATCCTCTGCTTAGACTTCCCATGTACTACGTGTTGGGTGCATTTAAGCAGCAGTAGGGCTGAGCTGAGCCCTACTGGAGTCACCATTCCAGACTTTGAATTCTTACCCTCCATTCTCTGTCAGCTTCAGGTCCATGACTTATATTTTCACCAAACTTGCTCTCCTTTCAATATTTGCTATTTCCGAGTATGGCACCACTATCATCTTGTCAGCTAGTTCAGAAAATTCACCTTGCTTGTTTTCACATCTCCTCCAACCAATCAAACTCTCTTTGCTTTCTTCCTTAATGATTCTCAATTCCATTCTTTTATTTCTATTCTGCTGTCACTGCCTCTGTTCAGATCTTTGTAGTTTCTTACTATAACACTACATCAACCTCCTGACTAATCTCTCTTCCTCCAGACATCTTCTATTCAAGTCCTTCCCTCCATATCACTACAGTACACTTCACTGTGTAAAACACAAAGCTCACCTGACTGAAATCCTTGTTGCCTTCCTATTACCCATAAGATAATGGTACACTCTTCTTTATAAGGCCCTCCACAGTCCAGCTCCTATCAATTTTTCTACCTTTTGTTCCAACTCTCATTTACCTTATCTTTTATACTCCAGCAACACCCAATTGTGGGTAGTTCCTTGTATTTAAGATATTGTGTCTCAAATCTGTGGTTTGCTTGAGCTTTCTTTTCTACCAATAGTGGCTTTTTTTTTTTTTTTGCAGTACCGGGATTATTGAACGCAGAGGCATTCTACCTCCGCACTACACCCCCGGCCCTACTTTTTTATACTTTATTTTGAAACAGGGTCTCACGAAGTTGCAGAGGGCATCACTAGGTAGAGAGAGAGAGAGAGAGAGAGAGAGCGAGCTGAGGCTGGCCGCGAACCCGGATCCTCCGGTCTCCGCCTCCCAAAGTACTGGGATTACAAGCGTGCGCCACCATGCCCGTCTCAATAGTGGCTTTTATGTAATTGTTTATTTAATTCATGCTCATCCTCTGAGAATTGGCTCAAGCCTCATCTCTCCAGGAAGCACTCCATAATATTTCTCCATTCATTACCACCCTAGGTTAGGTACCTTCCTTTCTACTGGCATAAAACACTGTGCATGTGGACACTACTGCACTAGCTGCACTGAGTTATGATCGTCTGTCCCTGTGTTAGCTTTCCTTAATGTGCCCCCTACTCTCTCAGCACACTGCACAGAGCTCTTAGCATACAGAAGGTGCTCAATTAAATTTAAAGCATTTATGCCACATTTATAGTAGGTTTGAGGGAATCCAGCCTCTTCTTTTTGAGTCCTCTTCCTTTTGAATAAGGGAGCAATTTGGGGGCTATGGATTGAAATGTATTGCATAGTTGTTGAAGTCTATTTGCCCTGATTATGAAAATACTGGTTTAAGCCAAATGACTTCTAGAAAGCCTTTGGTCAGTCTACACCACTGAGGAGATAACAAGACAACATGGATTTTTCTAACTCTCCCTTGAATAGCATGAATCCATTGTGGAAAATTTTAAGCCTATGATGGTACTATTTTTTTAGTCAAAACTGCAATAAAGAAGCAGCAATGTTCATTGAAAATAATGACTATAGATAAATGCTGTCAGCTGGAAGAAAATGCCAATTACAGACAGATGTCAGATTTCGTGAAGGCCACACTAAATTTTATACAAATGAAAACTTTGTAAAATAAGCTTTAAAGAATGTCCTAATTGTATATAGAAAGTAGAGTAAGAGTGAATGTACACTTCAGTGGCAGCTCAATTCATAAAAAATACTCTCTATCCAGGGCCTTAGTGAGCAAAGTTGACATAGATTCTAGCCAGTCACTCTCCTCACTCCTCAAATCTTTATTCCTAGATCCTCTTTAGCTTAAAGAATTGTCATAGCATCCCTCCAAGCCCTCCTGGGTTCTCCCTTTATCTTTAATCCTTAAAGTTCTAACCCAGATTTTGGTGTAGAATTCTAACATGATCATCAGTCATATTTCTATTCAACATTTCTTGGATTTTTATTTTCCTTTATAAAAATAGCTTTTCAGTATTCCACTGGGACCCCCTAGATGTTCTCCTTTTCCTTTGATATTAACCAGAAACAGGTGCTCCTCAACTTGTATCTGTGCAGCATTTTTTTTGTAGTAGGTAATTACATGCACTTTCAGTGATAATAGTTGTTTGTACATTAACAATAGTTTCACTTAAAAAATTAGTTTTTCTTCCCCTTCCCCATACGTGTATGTACACAAATGAATACAAACAAGGACAGACCTGATTATTCCTTTGTTATAAGTAAAGACCATCTAATCATAATAAAACACATTTAATAATTGTGTGTAATGAGCAAATTAGAGCAATAATGCAAGGAAATGAGAGCCAATTCCTTGAAATGTTTCTCTCTTATCTTTTAATTGAAAAAAAAAGACTTCTTTCCCCTCAAGTAGACTGAGACTAACGGCTTTGCTTCCTTGCTCCTGCCAAACCTGAAGGTATCTAAAGCTCTGCTACTCTGACTTTTACTAGGCAAAATCCTGGAGGGAGGGCGGGAAAGGGAAAAGACATGTTGAATTGGGGCTTATTTTCGCTCTGGATTATATGGCAGATTGGTTTCAGCAGACACTAGACAGTGGGCGCTGAACCATTCATACCTGTGTTTTTCTTGGGATTATGCAGGAAAGTAGTTTAATGATCAAAAGCTGGAGCTGTGGTGTTGAGAAAGACCTCATTTCTGGTCCTGGCTCTGCCAGGTTAGTAATGTATGATTTTAGGAAGTTACTTACATTCTCCAAGATCTGGTTTTCCCAACTATAGAAAGGGATCAATGACAGCACTCATGGCACATGGTTTCTGTGAAGTTTAAAGTAATAGTGCTTATTTTCCATACCTCTCATGTGGTCAGGATGCAGTAATATATTCTCTATGAGTAACAGAAAGGAAAGAAGAGTTTGAGGAGTATAAAGGATAAAGTGACGTAGTTGAACAAAGGTACACTTAGGCATTTAAATCCTCCATCCACTTCTTACCAGCTATCCCAAGTTGGATATAAAGCAATTTGAATTTTGAGACTCATCATTTTCCAAAGCTATTTAAAAGGGGGATAATAATGATTACTATAGGGCAGTTCTGAGGATTAGCAAGACAATGCATGTGTACATGCTCAGTGTCATATCTTGCTGTTATAAAGAACCAAATAAATGCTAATTGTGATGTTAAACTATTGATGGTGAATACAGTTTAGTTGTGATTTATGCTACTCCCAAGTGGCCTTTTTTGTTCTATGAATCTATATGTCCCATTCTTCTCAATATTCTGATCACATTCATAGTTCCTAATTCTTAGGTCAAAACTTGGTGCGTGTGAGTATTTTGTGGTCTGGCAGTTGCTGTCAGAGACCTCCCATATCCACTTGTACTTACCACTTGAGTGCAACTTCTATTGACACATGCATTTCTCTGCCTGTGGACATTTTTGTGCCTCTGGATCCACAATGTGCTCTGCGCTATTGGCCAAAAGTGCAGAGGAATTAGTAGCCCCTTTCTCCAGTGTCCCTCAACCCATGACTGGAAGAATTTTTCATTGGAAGCCAGATTTTTCTCAATAAGTTTAAATTCCATTTTCCCTTTTTTTTTAACTTTTTATGTTCATTTATTGGTGCATTGTAAATTATAATTATACATTTTGATATATGTCAGGGTATGAACATCATACATGCACACATTGCACATTTAGCCCTCCATTTTCCCTTAGTCATAGCTGGCTTGATAGCATAACATTCAATGACTGGTGCCTGATCCTCAGATCACATCCCCACATGCCCTTCCAAATGAACCACCTGAGTTGCAATCCTGGCCTCAAAATTTGCTTCTGAAGAAACACTAAGACACATGGCTACATCAATAAGCCAGCCCAATGATGTTTATGGAGAATTATATGTCAATCTTGATACCAGAATTTTTGCTATTCAGAACTGATTACAACAGAACTAGAACCAGCTGCTCTGAGGCTCACTATGCAGGATGGAATAAATATGAATGGAGCTTCCTGATTTTTTCTTAAAGTGATACCTATCTGAGTATGGAAGTCATATTTGACTTTCTTGATCAGAAGGACATCATGGGTTTGGGATAGGATGGATACAAGAGTGTGTTAGTCAACTTTTCATTACAGTGACAAAGATACCTGAGAAAAACAACGTCAAGGAGGAAAGATTTATTTTGACTCATGGTTTCAGTTTGTCACCATTGCTTTGGGCCTTAGATGAAGCAGAAGGGCATGGCAGAGGAATGCTGCTCAGCTCATGGCAGCTGTGAAGGAGAAAAGGAGGTGGAGCCAGGGATAAGATATTGTACCCAAGGGAATGTCCCCAAGTACCCACTCCATTCAACTAGTGCCCACTTCTTACCGTTTTCACCACCTCCCACTAGTCCATTCGACTATGAAGCCATCAATGGGTTAATCCACTGATGAAGTCAGACCCTCATGATCCAATCACCTTGCGAAAGCCCTCCTTCTAAACATTGCTGAGTTTGGGACCAAACCTTCAACACATGCGCCTTTGAGGACATTCCAGATGCAAACCATAACAGTAAGGACCATCATCATGACTCCAGGGCCATAAGTGGGGGTTGGGGTTGCCCTGGATAGGGGAAAGTGTTTTGGCCTCATGGATTTTGAGGGTCACTGTAACTCCAAAGGCACAGACTTTATAGTGTTCTTATGAATAGGTATTTTCTTAAGCTAACTGGCTCATTTTAAGGTGATAGTTAGCTGAAGACATGTTCACACCTGGGAAAGGTGGAGGAAGTAGGGCCACATGTCCATTTCCTGTAATTTTTTTAAATTTGACCACTTAGAATGATGCAGTTATGACCTGAGGTCATGAATGGGCTTCACAGAGTCCATGAACCTCCTGGTATTTTCATAAAACTTTGTGTTTATGTTCATTTTTCTGGGGAAGAAGTCATGAGGTTTTAGATTTTAATAGGTATTGTCAACATATTAAAAACTACTTATGCTTAATGCCTAATTTTAGTGCTTAGAATTATTTGCACTAATGTTATTGAGCATTGGCCATATCAACTGTAATAATGGTATTCCTTGGGGTCCTAAGATGAGCTGAGACATGCAGTCTTGGGATCCAGGACTCACCCATATATGAGCAATGTCGTTTTCTGCAAAGGTGTGGGGATACAGGCAGGTAGGGGGGTTGATATCACTCAGTTTAATGGGAAGAAGATAACACTGAAGACTAAATTGTGGTTTATGTGTTTAAGCTGGTTGTCCTTTGCAATTTGGCCCTTTATTATATTGTCATTGATGTTATTGTTATTGTTGTATTTTTTATTCCTTTGGATATCAATACTTTTATGGGAACCTTTTCTTGTTTCCTTCAATCCTAGTAAGTTCCTTCAAAAGAGGATTTTAACTGGAGGTATTCTATTTGGGGTAGAGCGAAACTTCGAGAAAAGAGAAAGTCAAAGGCAAGGGTATATTATTGAACAGAACCTTCTGATAGACAATTGAGGCTGAACACCACTGGGTATCCTCTCAAGGGCTGTGCAGAATGCACCTCCAAATTATGCCTGAGGATGGAAGATGGCAGTATTTGTCCATTGTTCTCATCCTCCTTGGCCAAGGGTTGCCTTACAGGACATAAACTCTTACATTTCTAGATTTGTTCATATGCCCTGAAGGTTCCTGCAGGCTTCCCGAATGCTGGTAGCAGAGAGGCCCCAGGGCATAACATAAAAGAAATATCATGCAGTTGAGGCAAATTGCTGTTGAGTTTTACCTAAAGGCAGCTGTTTACAGCAGCAACCCCTGGAGTACAGAGATGAGCAGAGAGGCTAAGAGGTAGGGCTCAAGAGGTGTGTGATGTACCTTCTCCATGCTAGCATCTCCCTCTTAGAGAGCATGGTAATTTTAACATGTTGGCACACAGTGTTAACAAATGAAGCCAAGTGGCAGGTTTGATCCCTATGTAGGCCACTCAGCTTCCCACAGTGAAAAGTAGCACCATGGGCATCAACTGAACAGACCCCTGCCCGAAACCTATTTCCATGGGTCAAAAGGATAGGCGAATGTGGATTGAGTTGAACTTTATAAATGGGAAACTGCATTCCCATGGGCTGTTGTATTTGATTCTCTGCAATTCCTGTTTTTATGAACAAGTAAGTTAGGGTTCATAGAGGCTAACTGTGTGAATCAACAAGGGCCCCACAGTTAATGCACTATGGAACATATTCGTGTTACTTTGATCTTTTTCACATCATTCTGCTCTTTGGTAATACATTACTATGGGAAAAAACCAGTTCAGAGAAAGATAAGCAGATGGGAGCTTTGTAGTTTTACCATCTTACTGGGAGGATGCACATGTATAGCCCACCAAATCTTAAACTTAAGGGACTTTTACATGCAATTGGTTTCATCTACAGCTTGGAAGGAGGTGGCAGCAGAAAAGTGACTAGGGAGAGACCACCCAAAAGGCTAAAGCAGGATTCTGAATGTAAACAGGTGTTGGGTTCCAAATTTGGTGGCCAAGCATGCTTTTGCTATTACACTTTCTCAGGCTGCAATGGAGACTGGTTAATTTTAAAATTCATTTCTGTTGGTTTCTCCTTTCAGGATAGTTTTAGATGATTCTATGATGGCATTGCTACAGATGTCATTTAACCCGAGTGGTACTGATGAACTGGTTGCTCTTTTGTAAATTTTAGAAGGAAGTTGGCCAGTCAGGGATAACCAGGAGGGGCAGGGGCAATACACACCATTGTTCATGGGTGCTCTGTGATGTGAGATGAAAAGAGGGCACAGGCAGGGAGGTGGTTTCTGAAGGCAAGTCAGAGGCTGAGGTATTCCTACTTGTATTAGTTGTGAGTCCCTTTGGTTGCAAGCAACAGAACCTACTGCATTTGTTATTAAGAGCCTATAGATTAAATGGAAATGAATGTTATTTTCTTCCTTTTGCTCTTTTGTCTTCTCTTTATATTCCAAATTTTGTTTCTTCTTTACTTCACACACACACAAAATTTTTCATAAATGAATACGTGTGATGTTTTAATTCTTTTCTATGTGTACTTTTTCCATTTTTCCCATTTGTCTCCAAACTCCACTCAATAGTAGTTCATGTTAACAAAATAGTATAAATTCTGTCGTATTTTTCTTTCTACTTGTGATTTATACATATAGACATACATACACGCTTTCTAGGTCATTGTCTTATAAAATGGGATATACTTGTTTTGCATCTTGATTTCCTTTTTAGAAAGATAGAGTACATATATAACAAATACAAAGAGAACTTAAAAATAGTTATATGGTTTAAATAACAGTAAAACAAGCACTCATGGTGTATCTACCCCAGATTAAGGAGTAGAAAACTACTGGTGCTTTAGAATATGTCCCTGTGTCACTCCACCATCTCATTTCTTTTCCTTTGAAAACACTATGTTCTGGAATAGTCCTGTGCTTCTCTTTATGCATTTTGTTTTTCTTGCTTAACACTACCTTGTAGAAATCTCTCCATATCAAAAGGCAGAGCTGTAGTTGACTCTTTTAATAGCTGTATAATATTTCATTATGCTTCTCTTTATGCATTTTGTTTTTCTTGCTCAACACTACCTTGTAGAAATCTCTCCATAGCAAAAGGCAGAGCTGTAGTTGACTCTTTTAATAGCTGTATAATATTTCATTGTGAGTATATATTGTATATGAGGCATTCCCCCAGTGATCATAATTTTTATTTCCAGCTTGTTTTTCTCACCATACTCAATGTTATAGTAAACATCCTTGTGCATTTGTACTGGTGTTATTATATTTGGTGTAGTCCGGGAGTAGGGTTGATGAATAGAAGTGGAAGTATATTTTCTTTCTTTTTCTTTTTCTTTTTTGTGGTACTGGGGATTCAACCCCGGGGGCATTTTGCCTCTGAGCTACACCCCCAGTCCTATTTTATTTTTTTTAAACAGGGTCTTACTAAGTTGCTGAGGGCCTTGCTATGTTTCTGAGGCTGGCTGTGATCCTGCGATCCTCCTGTCTCAGCTTCCCAAATACTAGGATTGTAGGTGTGCCCCACCACGCCTGGCTGAGATGCGTATTTTCAATATAAGCGGGTGCTATTCGATTGCTTTTAGAAACATGGCAACACTTCACTGTCCTCAAGCAGTGTAGGAGAGCATCCTTTTCACACATCCCTCATAGTGATAGGGATATTGATCTTTTTAATTGTGCCAGTCTGAGGAGCATAAAGTGATATCTCATTGTTGTTTTAATTTGCATTTCTCAGACTATCACTGGATCTGTGCCTCTTTGCATTCATGGGCCACTTAGCTGAGCTCTTCTGAACATTTCTTCAATGTAGTTGTTTGTCTTTTTTCTTGTCTTTCTAATGTCCATTATTTGTCTACTTTGTTTAGGGAATATTTTGCCATCAAATGTATTATGTTTTTATGTAGTTAAAGGCCTGGTTTTAATTTTCTAACTTGTGGTCTTTGCCCTTGATAGAGAATGTTTCCCCCATTCCCATCTTTAAAGAGTGTGTGAGACTTTCTAAATTGATTCTTTTTAAAAGTTTGGTTTCATTTTTTACATTTAAATCTCAATCTACCTAGACATTTACTTTTCTGTTTATCGGAAACTGGAGGTCCAGGTTTATTTTGGTCTTAATAATAATTCGTAGCTAACATTTGGAGAGGGCTTACTATGCGCTAGGCACTGTAAAACAGAGGCACTTTAGCTAATTTGACCCCTGTCCCTCCCAACTCATAGGCACAGGTAGTCTTACCCTACAGTAGAGGAAAGTAAATCACAGAGAAACTGAATTTACTAGTCCAAAAGTCAAAGAGCAGTCAGGTGTCCATCAACAGATGAATGCATACTGAAAATGTGGTATATATACACAGTAGAGTTTTACTCAGCCATGAAGAAGAACACAGTTATGTTCTTTTCAGGAAAATGTATGGAACTAGAGATCATTATGCTAAGTGAGATCAGCCAGTCTCAGAAAGTCAAGGGTCAGATGTTTTCTCTCATATGTGGAAACTAGAGAGAAAATAGAAAACAAAAGGGATTTCATGATAATAAGGAGTGAGGCCTATAGAATAGTGGAAGGAGATTGGGGGAGGCTGGAGGGAGGAAGAAAAAGGAGGCTTGAGGATGAAAACAGACCAAATGTTGTTATGGTAATATATGAAGTTATCACTAACAACCTTACTAGCAAGTACTGAGGAGGAGATGTAGGGGGTAGTGGGATGGGGTTAGGAGCAAACACAGGAAGAGTTGTTGTGTGCATATATGAATGTATCACTTGAATCTAACTATGATGTATAATTATACTGCACCAATAAAATTCTGAAGAAAAAAAAGGGCAGAGCCAGGCATGGTGGTACATGCCTGTGATTCTACTACTTGGGAGGCTGAGACTGGAGAATCACAGGTTCAAAGCCAGTCTAAGCAACTTAGTGAGACCCTTAGCCACTTAGTGAGACCCTATTTCAAAAAAAATAAAAATAAAATAGGGTTGGGGGTTCAGCTTGGGGGTAGAATGCCCCTGGGTTCAATCTCCAGTACCACAAAAGGGGGGCAGATAAAGTAGTGGAAGTCAGATTTAAACCCTGGGAATCTGGCACTGAAATCCACTTTTAGTACACTGCTCCTTGCTTGGCTGGCTAGTTGGGCCAGGACTATTTATGAAATAAGTTGTCCCTTTCCCACTATATACACTTCCTCTTTTGCCATTTTATTAAATTCTCATATATACCGGAGTCTATTTCTATATTCCCTATCTGCTCCCTCATCTATTTGTTTGTTCCTGTAGTGGTTTCTTATTGACTCGATTATAGTAACTTTATAATGCCTGATATTTATGTGGTCTAATCGTCCCTCACTATTCTTCTTTTTCATTGATTTATTGCATTTCCAGGCATTCAGGATTCTATATAGAACTTACGTTTATTGCATTCAATTAAAATAGCTAATGGGATTCTAATTGAAATCGAATTTAATCAATATATTTATTTTAGACAATTACAGGTTTGTATTAAGTACTCCCATTTGAAATATGTTTTCTCTTCATTCAGATATTATTTTCTATCTTCCAGAACTATTTTGTACTCTTCTTTATGTTTTTATCTGCATTTTTAGTTAAATTTATTCATAAATATTTTAAGGGTTTTATTCATGCTTTAAATAAAATATTTTCCCCGCTTCTATTTTTTAATGATTATTCCTGGGGTGGAGAAAATTTATTGATTTTGTGTATTTATTTTATATGCAATCAATATGAAGAAAACTATCAACATAATATTTTTATTAACTAATATAAAGAGGACACAGTCATATCAGTACAGGTTGAAACAGTATTTGATAAATTTCAGCAGGCACTCTTAATAAAATCTAGGTAAATGGAAACAAAAGATGATTGCTTAGATACATAAAGATTATTTACTAAAATAATAGCAGATCTGACAAACATGGAAATCATCTCAGTTAAAAACAATAAGAATTTGGTGATGCCACTATTACTAATACTAAATGTCGCATTTGCTAGAACTTCCACAGCCATGAAACAAGGAAAGAAAATACTACTAGAAACATCTGAAGAAGTTAAACTTTTTTTTGGTTAATTCTGTGATTATATATCAAGCAATTTAAGCAAGTTTAGTAAAACACTTGTTGAAACAATAAGTTAATTTGGTAAGCTGGATGGATATAAGTATATAATATCAATAGTTTCTTTTCTTTTTTTATTCTTTACTTTGAAACAGGGTCTCATTAAGTTGCAGGGAGCCTCACTAAGTAGCTGAGGCTGGCCACGAACTCGGATCCTCTGGTCTCAGCCTCCCAAGTACTGGGATTACAAGCATGTGCCACCATGCCCAGCTCAATAGCTTCTTTTCTTAATAGTTAGTCATGTTTCATTCTCAGGATTCAAATTCCAGAGAGAGAGAGAGAGCACCTGATCTCCAGGTGGTATCATTTCCCACCCCATGAATAGGGAGATCAAAGTCCCTTAGGACAATGGAATATGGTGATTCCTCAGGAGGAAATTGGTGGGTGGGTTGGAAGGGAAATGGAGAGCAGACAGAAATTTTTAAAAGTTTGTACACTGAAACGGTACATTGACAGTCAAGTGTCTGGGTTTCAAGGGGATGAATGTAAATTTTTGCCTGGTTCTCAGTTTGCTCCCCAATCCTTCCTTCATCCCTTCCCTCTAGTTATGCCCCAGCCAGTTGTCACATTGTCCTCTGCACATGCCTTGCACATCCGCTATTGTTTTCTCACACACACTCTTCTCGCTAAATATGTTCTATTCCTTCTTCTTTCATGTAATTCGGACTCATCCAATGGGACTCTCTTTGTGTTCTCATCAGATGTCCATCTATTACCCAAACCCAGGCTCCTTCTCTCATATCACAGGAGTTCTAGAAACCTACTTCACCAAGACCCAACGTCCCTCCAGCTGTGACAGTTTCTTCACTCCAGAGACGCAAGCACCCAGTTCTCTTCTCGATAGTTCTTCCTCCATCCCTGTGACATCTGCCCCCATGAGACTGGAAGGGGAGAAGGGACCAGGACTTTCTCCCCTACACTATACATTGCTCAACTTCCTCTCAGAGTCTTTCCTCATTTCTGCCATGGGAATGATGAGCTAAGATTTGAGAGCCAGATATTGTCTTGTAATAGATTTTATTTTTAAATATAGAGACTCCGGTTCCATCCTTCTACTAAGAGGATGCTCTCTCTCTTCCACTGTTTCAAGTCTGTGCAGGACCTAATAAGTAGATCTTCGTTTATCCAACCCAGCACTGATTTTGAGTCTCACCTTTATGCCTTGTGTTGCCATTCCCTTTCTCCAGAATGCTCTTCCTCTTCTTCTCTCTATTCACTTGCTCTTATTTGTTAAGCTCCAGCTTAGATGTCCTCCTCTGGGAAGCCCTTCCTGGGTCCATGCTACTCTTTTCCCCAAAAAAACTGCCACAACACCAGTGTGTATCTCGATCACCAAGGTTAGACTTTGTTGCAAATAATTATCTGTGCCCATGTCTGTCTGTTGCTCCCCTTAGCCTGTCAGTGCCTCATCAGTGTGCTCAGTGTCTAGCTGTGAATGGTACAAAGGTGACCTCAGGGAATACTCTTTGAATAAATGAATAAGTGTATGAATGAACTAAGCAATGCTTTCTTAGCAGTGGCCTTGTTTATTTCACTTCATAGTGTGGTATCTAATTTTACCCTCTGTCCTGTAATTCCATTAACTTCCCAGATCTTGCCTCACTCTTTAAGGATGTTGTAGAAGCAATGTGGGAATGTTTCGACTGGCATGCATTTCCTCCTTGCATCCTGGGCTAACCCTTTGCTTTTCTTTTATGTGTTTATTCTTTTATGTGTTATTGTTTGAACACCCAGCCGCTCCTACTGCCTATTCCCATCACCATCACTCTCCCTGTTAGAAAAGTTAAATAAGAACCTCCAGAATCCTTCGACTTTCTAAGGGGAATTCCTAGGAGGAGACAAACTTGGTCCTGAAAATTTCTCCCTCCACCACCTTTCCTTTTTATCTGACAGTTCCTCCCCACCCCTGTGTACCCATTGTACAGCTTAGGTGTTAATGCCCAAAGGGGACATCCTACTAAAAATCCCTCACATTCTATAATTAAGCCACAAAGAAGAACAAAATTATTTCATTTGCAAGAAAATAGATAGAACTAGAGAATATTATGCCAAGTGACATAAGCCAGTCTCAGATAATGAAGGGTGGTATGTTTTCTCTTATATGTGGAAGGTAGAGAAAAAATAGGAAACATAAGGGACTTTGGATAAATGTGGAGAGAAATCAGTAAAATAGTGGAAGAATATTGGGAGAGAGAAGTGGGGAGGGTAAAAGGATTGAGGAAATAAATAGTTCAAAAATGTTATGGAAATATATAAAGGTATTACTACCAGTTTGTGGGAGGGAGAAGAGGGTAGTGGGGTAGGATGCGGAAAGAAGTACACCAAGAGCTGTGTGCATGCATGTTTGTATCATATTGAGCCTCATTATGATGTATACTTGCAATGTACTAATAAAAGTATATAAAAATAAATGTGTGTTGTTCAAGCTAAAAAAAAGAAAGTACAAATGATTGCTCTCTTTTGTTTGTTGTTAGTAACTGGTCATCAAAAAGCCAGCTTTCTTTTTTAAAAATTTATTTTAGTAATATATTGCAATTATATATCATAGTGAGGCCCAGTGTGATAAAAAAAATACATGCGCACAGCTCTTTCCCTTTCGATGGTAATTATGTTTTAAAAGAAAACAAGAGTGTTAGTTAAAAAATATCTCATGTCAGAATTTTAGGCATCTGTTGGGAAGGTATTTTGGGGGTATTATCAGTAAGGTTCAATTTTCTATATAGAAGAATTGGGGTTTCTGCCTGAGGTATATGAGGACAGCCTTACCTGACATTGGGGTTATATTGGAGGTTGACCAGGACTTCTGCATTTGGAGATGTAGTCCAAGGTCCATCCTGTATTGGTTAATGTCACTCACGTGACATTCAAGTAACCTTTCTGAAACTAAGTGTAAAATGACAACAATCCATATGTCTTGATCAACATTCTCACTGATATAATCCAAAACGACTGACCACACAACTTAGAGGAAGGAAGATTTGTTTGCTCACAGTTTTGTAGATTTTGGGGTTCAGTCTATGTGAGGCTGGGGTCTTCAGAGCTCAGGGCATGGTAGTGGGAAGCAGAGAGAGACAAGAGAGCAAGGCTCTGTTCTCACATCATGGAAGCCAGAAGCAAGCAAGGGGATTCAAAGACAAAAGCTCGGTTCCTAAGGCCGCACCCCCAGGGACCCACTTTCTCCAGCCACACCCCACCACCCTAGGTTACTGCCCCCCAGTGAACCCATCACAATAGATTCAGACTAATGAGATTACAAGCCCTTCAATTTAATTACATCAATCCTGAACATTAATACATGAGCTCTTCAGGGAACATTCTACATCTTACTATAACACCATATCTTATTCATACTATCATAAGAGATGTAAAGCCTTAGGAGTCAATGCAGTGCAATGGTGGAGCCTGAGGATTGCACAGTGGAATTGGTTAGGTTAATTAGCCTGATGCTAATTAAATGTTAATGATCCTGTGCAACTTTTTAATCTCTGCATGCCTCAATTTGTCTATCCATATAGTAAGGGTAATACAGAACCTTTCTCATAGGGTGGTTGAAAGATGAGATGAAATAATACCTGTGAGAACACATGTATGAGAGCTTATGCATGCATTGACTCGTAGGACTCAGCTAATGAGTTGTCGTCACCAAAGTTACAGAGCAGTACGCATCAATGTAGGGGCCCATGTCCTCAGGGAAGGGCCAATCTAAGCTTCAGTTTGCTTTTGCTGAAGGATCAGGACTTGCTTTCCTCTTCTTTACGTGAATGGACCCAAGGAATTAAGGTCCAATGCCAGGCTATCTCCCTCCCTTATATCTATGTATGCTTTCTCTCTTTCTCCCTTGCCACCCCAGATGCTGAACTTGGTCTTCTTACTGACTTTCATAAGCAATTCCAGTCCTTATGATGTTTTCAGTCTTTGTGAACTCAACTGAAAATCTGGGGATCTGAGGCAGGGTCTGTTCAGATGGCATGCAAGGCTCGCCCTCCCCTCTACCTTCTCCCCCACCCTGACTTTCCCTCTTCTATTTCCCCTTCTTCTCTCTCTCTCTCCCTCCCTCTCACTATCTTCCTCCCTTCCCTTTCCCTCTCCTTTTTTCCCTCACTTTGACCCTCTCTCCCAGCCCTTCCTGCTCTTCCTCTCCCTGTCCACTCTGTCCCCTCCTTTCTTCCCAACTCCCAGCACTCTTCTCCTCTCCTTCCTCTTTTTCCTTCTCCTTTTTCCATTCCTCCTTCCCTCCCTCCACTTCCTGTCTCCTCCTGTCTCTCCCCTCCTTCTGTATCCTCCCTCCACTCTCTTCCTTCCCCCCACATCTCCCTGGAGTCCTCACTTCTTCTTCAGGTGGGCTTATCAAAGCATACTTTTATTTTAACAAAGGCAAATCTTTCTGTAAGAATAAAAAATCATGGCAGCTGCCACAGGAGAAGCATGTTCTCTTTATTATGGAATATTAGGACTGGAGGCTCCCTTGGAGATTGTGTAGCTCGGAGGTCCTCAGATGTAGCTATGAGGCCATGATACCCTGGGCAGCATGTGAAAAGCCAGGTGCTGTTCCCGGTGATTCTGGACCAAAAGGTCAGCATCGGGGCTTGGAGTGGCATTTGTGTGGACTGTCCCAGAGCATATGTACTTTAATTCAAGAACATTTGGATTTTGGGCCTAACTCCACCACTTACTAATGGAACCATCTTGGCTGAGCTGTTAAAACTTTCAGAGCCTCAGGAATCTCTGCGAGATGTGGAAAATGTTATCTTCCCCAAATAACAAGTGGCAATCAGCAGACTGGCTGACACACAGTAGGCATTACAAAGTGTTTTTTTTTCTCCCTTCCTCTGGTAAGCAGTGGAGAATTGTGGTTCCCTCTCTACCAAGACAGGACAATGATGAAGGAAACCTTAAGCATTTCTGTGCTGTGTAAGCACATCTCAGGAAGAGAGAAAGGCTAGCCAGCATCTTCGTTTCCACTCAGACCTCTACTCAGCTGCCTCCAGACTTAGCCCCAAGAAGTCCCAGGCACTGGCCTGAAGTCAGGAAATACGAATAAACCACATTTATGATAAAATCACTTTCTCAGGCCTGTTTCCATTCATCTTCACACCCATCTTATGAAGTAAATGCCCTTTGTGTGTGTATGTGGGGAGAGAGGCTACTGGGATAGAACCCAGGGACACTCAACCTCTGAGCTACATCTCCAGCCCTTTTTCTTTACTTATTTATATTTGAAACAGGGTCTCAGGAAGCTGCCCAAGCTGGCCTCAAACTTGTGATCCTCTTGCCTTAGTCTCCCAAATTGCTTGGGTTACAGGCTTGTATCTCCTTGCCTGGCATAAATGACTTTGTTTTCAGCCATGTAGACTTGGTAATGCTTATAGGAAAAGCTTTTATTTATTTGTCTATTTTTTGGCTACTATTTATATGTTGGGTCATTTACCCCATCCCAAATAAATACTGAGGGGCCTTGGGTTCAGTGCAACCACAATGTGTTGACCACTGAACGTGGAGAGCTGGCCGCACGCGGGAGAAACCGTGATAGTGGGCTCTGTGAAATCCTGACCATCTGGGGCTCATGGCACTGGCTCTCTGAGGACCACACTGGCTCGAAAGCCCTGCTCCGGTTCCCACTGATTTCCAGGCACACTCTCTTCTGGGGTCCCCACGTTTGTTTCCAACCCTTACTCCAGAAGCTCAGCTCCTCCCCCTGGTGGGGGCTCTGGCCCCATCCTCCCCTCTCAGGGTTGTAGGAAAAGCCTGTCTCTATGGGCAGGAATCCAGGGAGCTTATTCTTACACAGGAGACTTGACAACCAGACTCATTCCTCGGAGGAGGAGGAACACTTGCGATTTCATGGTAACCAAGTTCCAATTTGAGTAAGTCCGGGGATTTGAGGCTGAAGCTGCTTCGTCACAAACCCTGCTGGCAGATGCTCTCTGTACTTCTACCCCACCCTCAGCCAATTTATCTAAAGCTCACTCCTCTTTCTTCCTTGCTTTTTTAATTTTATCCTTACTCGTGGTCCAAATAACCCCCCCACATTTGTGTGCCCACAGCCAATGTCTTATTAACTCTCTCTTCCAAGCAATGAGGTGGAAGGGCTGGGAGGGGTAGATGCAGCCTGCTTGGGATTTATCAGCATTGGCAAGAGAAGGGAAAAGGCATACATAACATTTGTTTTTAAAAAGAACCAGAAAAGCAGAGAGAGAAGAATGTGTTGAGGGAGATAAAGGGTGTATTCTGATGGGAACAGATTGCCTGAAAGGTAGGTGGGTGGCAAGAAGTAAAAATAACCATGGAGTGACCAAGCCTTCATTTTCTTTGAAACACTCACACTTGAGGGATATATTGAAACTGCTAATTTTGTTGGCTCGTTGACGCCTCCTCCTAATTAATGATGGGCTTATTAGGAGAACGAGGGAGGGGAGCAAGCTGCTCACAAAGAGTGGAGGGAGAAGACGTTGAACTTCGCTTCACAGTCACGACCCAGCGAGGCGCTGTGGGGTGTGCGGTGGTTTGTGGGCGAGCTGCAGCCTTCTGCTGGGAGCCCTTCCTCCTGGCTCCACTTGCTTGCTGCTATCTTCCCAGGGCCACCAGCTTCGAGACACAGCCCCAAAACAGGCTGCTCCTGGTCTAAATTAGGTTTTGGATCCCAGCTGTGTCTCTGATTCGCTCTGGTGAACACTTTATAGGGGACTCTGTGCAGGTCAGTGGCCCCCCAATTTGGCTTTCAAAGGAAAGCAAGGAAAAATAAAATTCTCATAACTTTTACACTCTTCAGCAAACAAAGCTTCTATGTGGGGGCTTCCCAATTTGACTGCACCTGGAGTAGCCCTCACTGCTGGCATGTGTGATTCCAGGGCCCAAGTACCACCTATGACTGTTCATCTTTTTCACTTGCAGGATGCTCATGGTACTAGGAGCTTGAGCAGAGAAAACCTGGATGCTGACATTTTAGCCTGTGTGGGCCAGTGTTGTGCGATAAGCAGGAGAGGCGGTCCAGGGGAGTGCCTTTCAATATGTTTTTAAGACTTTGAGTGATTAACTTCTTTTTTGGGAGAGCCAGTCTGCTTCATTGGTCTCCCAATACCTGCTTCCAGCCATCTACCAAAGCCATCCACTTGTCCTTCCAGATGTCTTATGCATTTCATTGTATGTGCAGCATAGAGCAGTCAGGGTCTGGAGGTCCACTGGCAGTTTAATTTGCCCTTCATCTCTGCCACTCACCAGCATGAGTTGTCCCAAGCAGGTCATGTACCTCTCCATGTCTCTCTTTCCCCATCTGTAAAATAAGGACCCTAATGGCATCCACTCCAATGAATAGTTGTGAGGGTCAATTAGGTAACAGCAATAAAGAGGCTTGTACTATGCCCTGTACACACTAACCCCAGATAAATAGTACTCTAAGGATCAACTTTCAAAAAGCTTTTCTTTGCAATTTTGTGGTGATGTTCTTATACATTGAGCAACACAGAGTTTTAAAGATCATTGTTTAATAAATGGGAATATTCAGTCATGTAATGGATTGGTGACTTCCTCAAGGTTTACAACTAAGAGAGGTTAGAATTGGCTCCAGAGTCCTGGTCTTCTGGTTATAGTTTGTCCATTTGTTTCCATGCGAACATGCCCATACCTTCCCTTAGCACCTTTCACCTTACCTCTACTAACGTAGCAAGGCACAGAGGAAAGTGGAGAATGCCATGCAATGGTGCTGCTCCAAGGATGCATGGATCAGTGGACAGAACTTTGACTTGGATAGTCACTGCACCTTGTGATCTAGAATGAATTTCTTTACTTAGCTTTAAATGAAACATGATTACTATTTCCCTTTATATGTGCATGTTAGGTGTATCTTATGTAATTAAAATTGAAATTCAACTTGAAATATCAATAAGGACTGTGATAGAATGTTGTTCCTTGAAAAAGAGAGGGATATTCTATCTAACATGTTACAAGGGCAGCAGTGGAGGTGAAAGAGCCTTGTATCTTAAAAGAAAGAAACAAAAGAGGCTAAATTAAAACTTCAATTTTTTTGCTGTTTTAGAGGTAGAGATAGTCTTTTTTTTCTTCTTTTTTTGTGGTACTAGGGATGGAATCCAGGGGCACTCTATCTCTGAGCTGCACCCCAGCCCCAATTTATTCTTTATTTTAAAATAGGGTCTCACTAAGTTGCGGAGGGTCTCACTAAGTTGCTGAGGCTGGCTGCAAACCTGTGATCCTCCTGTCTCAGTCTCCCAAGTACAGGGATTACAAGTGTGCGCCACCATGCTGGGCAGAGATAGTCTTTTAATAAAATGAATAATGCAGTTCTGATGTTATGGGAAGATGCTAATGTGTAGAAATGATGCTATTTGAGCCATAACCCTGAACTTGACTTGATCTAATTTAAATTTTTAATAAATCTTTGACAAAATTTCACCGTATAGATTATTATTTAGTACCATATCACATGTAACATACCTCACAACTTATCACAACACATAAATAAGACCCAGCAGCAAGACTGACACCTGCTGGTTTAAGAAGCACCAGGTTAGCCAGGTGCAGTAGCACACACCTGTAATCCCAGCACCTGGAAGACTGAGACAGGAGGATCACATGTTTAAGGACAGGCTCAGCAACATCTTCTAAGCAACCTAGTGAGACCCTGTTTCATAACAACAACAACAACAGCAACAACAAAAATAAAAAGAACTGGGGGTATAGCTTGGAGGTAAAATGCCCCTGGGTTCAATCCCCAGTAAAACACACACACACACACACACACCACACCACACACACCAGGTTAGAATACTGTCATGTAAACATTTCCTTTAGAGGTATAAAATTTTGATGATGTTGAAATGTGAGACTGGGATCCTGTGTGTGAGGATCTCTTAC
>PVJS01030224.1:0-24239 GCA_004027185.1 Glis glis | reverse complement strand
AAAAAAAAAAAAAAAAAAAAAAAAAAAAAAAAAAAAAAAAAAAAAAAAAAAAAAAAAAAATAAAGAATAAAAAATAGGGCTGGGGGTGTAGCCTGGAGGTAGAATGCCCCTGGGTTCAATCCCCAGTACCGCAAAAAAAGAAAAAAATAGACTTTAGGCCCAACTCTACCGCTAGCTCACCAGGTAACCTTGTGAGTTAATGTTGCTCTCCCTAGTTCCCTCATCTGAGAAATTATCTGTAAGACTAGATAACCCTAAAGTTCCCAGGCCTAATATCCATGATATCATAGTTAACTTACACAATTCTTAATTGTTTAAAAGTGAAAGTAAAATCTTAATAACACAGGCCTTCCAGAAATGAATGCAAACATTAATTATAAAATAATGCCCCAGAAGCCGGGCGTGGTGGCGCACGCTTGTAATCCCAGTACTTTGGGAGGCAGAGACCGGAGGATCCAGGTTCGCGGCCAGCCTCAGCACTCTCTCTCTCTCTCTCTCTCTCTCCTTAATGAGGTCCTCCGCAACTTCGTGAGACCCGGTTTCAAAGTAAAGTATAAACAATAGGGCCGGGGGCGTAGCGCGGAGGTAGAACGCCCCTGCGTTCAATCCCTGGTACCACAAAAAATAATAATAATAATAATGCCCCAGAAGAATCTAGCTTGAAGATATGCTGACATTTTTAGGACATCTAAATACTATTAAAAATGAACATTAATAGCTAGTTTAATCAACGATTCCTAACACAGAAAGAACTAGAATTCAGGCTATCTTCACAACATTTTGCCTCTGTGAATATGAATAGCTGTGAATCACTATTCATATTCTTATCAAATTACCAATCTGCCTACATTACCTTTCAAATAACTTAAATGAAGTTAACTAATTCTAAAATTAAATCTCAGGAAACTAATAGTCTGCTGAAAAATGCAACCAGAATTATCAATTTCATCCTGAAAAGAATAACCCATAGGGCGAAAGTAGAAATAGGGCAATTGAAATTTTTCTTTGCCAATAAATACAAATCATTTTGAACTTCCCAATGACTCTAGATAGCCAATGCCTGAGAATTTAAGTGAAAAGAATGAATCAATAGAAGCTTATCAGTAAATAAATCAAAGTCAACTAATAATGTTTTTTTCCTTATGAATATCTGGACAAATTTCATCAGAGTAATTACTTCCCAACTCTAATATAATGTTCAGTATAGATAAAAAAATCAAATAGTAGATTACTTGTTGACTAACTAAAGCATTGGAAAACAGATGCATTCAATGAATTACCCTAAAAACAACCTTTACAACAAATTTAGTACAGCAGCAGCATCTTTCATAAAGTACCAATCTAAGCCAGGCACGGTGGCACACAACTATAACCCCAGTACTTGGGAGGCTGAGACAGGAGGATTGCAGGTTTGAGGACAGTCTCAGCAAATAGTGAGACTCTCATCAACCTAGTGAGACCCTGTTTCAAAATAAAAAAATAAAATAAAATAAAATAGGCTTGGGGGTATAGCTTGGAAGTAAATTGCCCCCAGGTTCAATCCCCGGTACCACACACACAAAAAAAGTACCAATCTATTTAGCAACAGAAATAAATTTCATTAAACAAATGTGCTTTTAAATTTGGGGCTCTGGTTTGTTTCTGACAAAGTGAAACAAAGGTTTATTTAGTAAATATGAATATCTTACCTTTGAAAATACAATCTTAGCTGAGAGAAGAAAAGATGATGTGCATTTTGAACTAATTTAATTTCTCTCCCTGATAGCTGATTACAAGGTGCTATGAAATGAATATTTGTGTCCCACCCAAAATTCCTATATTGAAATCCTAAGCCTCAAGGAGGTGGTATTAGGAGATGGGGCCTCTGGGAGGAGATTAGGACCTTAGGCATAGGATTAGTGCCCTCACAAAAGGGGCTCAAGAGAAGTCCCTTGCCCTTCCCACCTTGTGAGGGCAAAGTGAAATGATGGCCCTCTGAGAATCAGAAAGCAGACCTCCCCAGACATCAAATCTGCAGGCACCTTGGTCTTTAGCTTCCCAGCCTCCAGAACTGTGAAAAAATAAGTGGGTTTTTTAAGCCACCTAATCTATGGTGTTTTGTTATAGCAGCCCAAACTGAATAAACAAAAAATTCCCTGTATCTCTTTAAAACTTCCTGCAGCAGTACAGTATACCTAAAATACCACTAAAATTGAAGTTATGGACTCAGAAATAATGTTTTTACAACACTATAATAGCTTTCAAGAAGCCAAGCATGGTGGTGCATGCCTGTAATCCCAGTACTTGGGAGGCTGAGGTAGGAGGATAGCAGGTTTGAGGCCAGCCTCAGCAACTTAGTGAGACCCTGTTTCAAAATAAAAAATAATATAGGGCTGGGGGTGTAGCTTAGAAGTGGAGTGCCCCTGAGTTCAATCCCCAGCACCACCAAAAACAAAAAACAAACAAATAACAAAAAAAAACCTTAAGAGTAAGACAATATGAATGTCTCTGGTATGATGGATGGAACTTGTGCATTACCCAGAACAATGGTATTTTATCCTGACCACAGGTGATAGTACTTAGTATGTGGTAATAAACATTATGAGACACTGCATCCCATTACCTCAGCCCTGCAAGTCATGGGCACCTAGAAATGTGTCAGGCATTATTAAGACAAAGAACAATGAGGCACATTCCTGCCCTCAAGAAGGTTCATGGTTAACAGAGGAGAGTGACTGTAAGACAAGGTGGTGAGAGTCATATTAGAAATCATGCTGCTAGAGCACACACAGACACCTAATCCAGCCGGCAGTAAGCAAAGTCTTCCTAGGCAGAGAACTCATAAGCAGAGATTTAAAATAGAGAAGTCAGTCAGGAAGGCAAGGGGGTGAGATTGAAGAGTTAGGTAGAAACAACAGCAAAAGCACAGACAGAAGAGAGTGTGCTGCTTCCTGGGTGGAATGAAAAAGCAAGTCAGTGAGCTGCTAAAGCAGAAACTGAGATGAACATAAGAGAAGATAAAATTGGTGAGACTCATAAGAACCATACGGAGCCTGGAGTGGCATATTAGACTTTATTCTGTAATCCAGGGAGTTTCAAACTTGCAGAAACTAAATCTATTTTTCTTCTTTTTTTCAGGAGAAAGCTTCCATAAGGCATCAATAAGTAAGTGCTGTAAAAACAGAATGGAAGGTGCGGGGGTATTCCCCTGCTGGACCCATACACTGCAGGGGCAATCTGAAACCCCTGTTGTGAAGATCTAAGCAAAGGAGTGATACTGTAAGATTTGCTCTCTTAATATAACATTTTTATAGATGTTCAGAAATGGATGTGAGCAGGACACGACTGAAGGCAGAGACAACAGTTAGGGCCAAGTGGCAACAGCCACAGCAAGAGATGGTGAGGATTTGAACCAGCACCATGTAGTAATGATGGGGAAGGGGGAGAGGCTCTGAGGACCTTCGGGAGGACTTAGTGATGTCAAACTAACTGCATATCTGGTGGCTATCTTATCTCACTCAACAGTATGACTTGATCCCTATTGGCAGGTTTCTAATAGACTAACTCACCCATGTCCAGGGGGCAAGAACCTATCTCCTATTTGTAGTATGTAGCAGTTGACTGAATATTTCTACTCAACTCTTCTACCCACTAACCAATGGTTACCTGGCCTGCGTTCACTAATAGCTTTTCTCATAGTCAACATTTCAACAACCAATAAATCTAGCAGATTTTTTTTCTTACTCTTAAAAAGAGAAAATTATAACCAGTTCTAGGACGTTTCTTTTGTTCAGGAGAAAACAATATAGTCACTGCAGCTTAAAAAAAATCTTCTAGCTCTAAAATTAGCATATAGCATTATGTCTCCCTCAATTATTTTATTTTACATTACCTTTCAGGGCATTGCTGGAAAAAAGCTGTCAGCTGCTGCAAAAGCACTGGCCAGCAATCAGGTCTGTGTTCAAGCACAGTGATCAAAGGATGAGGATGATTTCTGAAAAACACAGAAAGTCACATTGGAAGCTGTCACTTCAGGACTACACATTCTCAATATCCAAATATAGCAGCAAGAAATTTTTAAAAAAGCCAACATCATTTAGAGACTTTTTCCAGGATTCATAACTGTCACAAAGCTATCACTTGCGCATTAGTTGCAGAGTCGGTTCATTAGCACTGACTTTTTTCCCTTTTATCTTATCGTTTTGCAGAAAAGAAAATGGACCTAGAGTCTCAGGGACCCAAATTTGAGACCAGACTGCAACTTAACAGCTCTGGTCTTTGGCCAAGCTCCTGAATCCAGTAGCTCTCTCAAATTCACCCCTTGACTCCTTCATTCTTGGAGGTCACAGGCTGCCTCCTCCTGCTGCTGCTGCTGCTCTCTCTCCTTCCAAGCCAGGAAGATTTCATTTCCTCTAACATTAGTAAGCGCTATCTTCCCTTCTCTATTCCCTCCTACTGCCTTCTTCCCAATGCATGGTTCTATGTTCCCCCAGTGTATTTAAGAGGAAGGGAAAAAATATTCCTCCATCTCAAATAATAAACTATCCAAACTGAAAATGCTTACAATTGCTGTTGAAAGGAAATGAAATTTTTATTTGGACTTTTCTATTATGATACCTTAAGACTATAAGACTATACCATAATATGGGACTATAATATAAGATTATATTAAACATAAGATCTGAAATCTGGGAGATGCTCAAAGAGTGAGACTTTAAAAAGTGGGACCAGAGCCAGGAGTGGTGGCACACGCTTGTAAACCCAGTATTTGGGAGGCTGGGACAGGAGGATCGCAGGTTCGCGGCCAGCCTCAGCAACTTAGTGATAGGCCCTCTGCAACTTAGTGAGACCCTGTTCCAAAGTGAAAAAATAAAACAGGGTTGGGGATCTAGGTCAGAAGTAGAATGCCTCTAGGTTCAATACCCAGCGCCAAAAATAAAAAATAAAAATAAGTAAAAAGTGGGACATAAAAGAAGAAAACACAGCCACAAGTCATATAGCTCCAGCAATGATTCAAAATGCTCACAAATCATATCTCCAGGAGCAATTAAAAAAAAAGACCAGTTCCACTCAAGTAAATAAATATTAAGGAAAAACTTATTTATTTGCAGTGCTAGGCATCAAACCCAGGGCCCTAAGTGTGCTAGGCAAGTACTCTACCACTGACCTAAACCCCCAGACCCCAAATGATTATTTAAAACTGCCTTCTTGGTGGTTCTCAAGGTGTGATGGCTTTACCAGCAACATCAGCATCATCCAGCATCTTAGAAATGCAAATTCACAGAGCCCAGCCCAGACCTAACAAGTAGTCCTGCAGAAAATTCTGATGTACTACTATAGAGGAGTGGTTCTTAATGGTGGTTGCACGTCAGATGCGCTGTGGAGCACTTAACACCAATGTCCAGGTCTCGGTTATCTTGGAGTCATTAGGACTATGGTTCATGCATCAGCAATTGTTAAAAACTCTAAAGATAATTTTAATGTGTTGCCAAGGATGAGAAATGCCACTAGTAAAAAACACTGAGGAGGTCAAGGGTAGGAAATTTTCTGATAGTTTTTTTCTCTCTTTTAAAAACAGAAAAGTACATCTATCACATTGAAACACTCATGTTAAACACCTCTCTGACACTACTGCACGATTTCTGGGTATTATAACACCATCGTTTTATTTTCTCGTCAAGCTCACCTACTTTATCATGCACCCGCTTCACATGCTGGCAGCCTCCGGCTTGCTAAAACACAGGCTATTTTGAACTGCCATATTACCACCATTGCTAAGGGATGGCTCCAAGCAGCTTTTTACACCCAAACTCAAAAATCATATCAAAATCATGTTTCCAAATCCCAAACCCTTTGGCAATTAAACCTATATAGAACCTGTTTCCACTCTAGTTGCCCTGAATACTAAAAAGCAAATATTATAAATTCTCAAAGCTACTCGGTTACTTCATCTCAGATGAACTAAGATTTAAAGTTCAATAGGTTGTGTTCAGTTTAAACCACTAAATCAAAAAGAACATCAAGTGTAATTGTTTTTGCTATGGGTTCTTCTTTTGATAAGCACCATATTGATATAAGGAGCATCAGATTGGACCATTCATCAACCCTGTAGCAAGTTGTGGTATTTATGATTATTTAAGAAGAACATCCAACAAGTTATCACAAAGTTTTTATGTGATCATAAAGCATTAAAGTGCTTCTCAATATTATACCTTATAAGTCATCCCTTTCCCCTTTCTACATCTTACTCTGAAAAAAAAACCTACTAAGGATCTTAAAACATCTAGTTTTGTCCAAATTAAATCAAGTCAACAGAAATAAGAGCTTGTAATTTTAAATTAGGATTGAAAATGATGCACATCTTTGTTGCATGAAGCTGAGGGCCTGTTTTGCCAGGTAATTAGATTCAGCAGGTTCTATTTAGTATCACAGACTTAAACTCTAAAAATGAGATTAAGTAGAATGTAGTAGGATAAAGATTATCCAAATTAGTTACTGATTTAGACCCCTAGGTAATTAACTTGTCCAGATAATTGACTATGTCCAATCCAAGTGGCAATATTGTAAGGAATAACATATAAAATTGATTCCAAGAAGCTGAAAATCTTAAAGGAGGAAGAAGTACAAAATGAGAACATTGATTCTTCTTGTTGACTAACACTTGATTGATATACTATTTCAACTGAATGCAACTAACCTAAAATCGATTACAAAATTGATTGCCAAAATTGTGTTTTAATACTTGAGCATAATGAAGCAAGGAGCTAAACTCTCCCTTTTGAATCATCAGGTTGTATGTGAATACATATAAAAATATATAAAGCCTTATGCTTAATAGAATGGATACATTTTTTATTCAATAAATTGAACTACTATCATGCATGAAAGTTTCTCAATCTTAGCACTACTGACATCTTAGGCAGGATAATTGGTGGGTTTTTTTTTTTTTGGTACTGGGGATTGATCCCAGGGGTGTTCTACCTCTAAGCTACACCTCCAGTCCTTTTTATTATTTGTTTTGTAACAGGGTCTCATTAGGTTGCTGAGAGCCTTGCTAAGTTGCTGAGGCTGGTCTTGAACCTGAGATCCTCCTGTCTCAGCGGTGTGCCACCACCCCCGGCT
The DNA here is from genome assembly GCA_004027185.1 of Glis glis. Classification (NCBI taxonomy): domain Eukaryota; kingdom Metazoa; phylum Chordata; class Mammalia; order Rodentia; family Gliridae; genus Glis; species Glis glis. The sequence continues at coordinate 17,138 of PVJS01030224.1, read as the reverse complement.
GTAGGCAGGACAATTCTTTATCGTGGGAGTTGTCCTATGTAGCACAGGATGCTTAGCAGCATCCCTGACCTCTTCCCACTGGGTGGGACATTACCAAATATCCCTGTGGGGCAAAACAGCTCCTGGTTCAGAACCACTGCTCTAAGCAAATGACAAGTACCATGGAAGGCATCAAACCAAATAAAGCATCGTGTTAGTCCTGAGTTATTCAGAAAGACTGGGATTCCAACCTCACAGTGCCGTACACTGAACCAAAAGTAATCAGTCAATCGCGTTCCAATTTTTATGTTTCATATGGAAATACAGTTATCAAAAATTAGCATTAGGCATACAAGAATAGCACAGCATATTAGATACTAGACAGCTTAAAATGGAAAACAAATGTAAAATTATTCCTTTGCAAAAATAAAGAATCTTGCTCTAAAATAAACGACATTAAATAATATACATGCTAATTTGGGTATGACAGATGAAGTTATTTTCCTATTTGAAATATTGTAATCAGAGCATTTAAAATGCTATAAGGCTAAGTATAATTCACTCTTGATATATTCAAGAATTGATTGTTAAATTCATGGATAATTCAAGATTTTTATTTTCTTTCTTCCTCTCACTCACTGCGTTTTAGCCACAGCGCTTCTTTCAAGTACATTCAACTGAGAAAGGTCAAGGTAAATTAAAGGATCCACAATTCAAGCAAGTCAAGTTGACACATTCAAATGGAAGTGCTAATGATTTAAAAGAAGAATTAATGTGATACAAAAATAAAAATAAAACCTGGGTTAGGCCTCAAAATTCAATTATCCCCAAACTTGCTATTCAAGTAATGAAGAGTCAGGCCACTACAACCCTTTATTCAAATGATGGATGGGATGTCCATATAATTATCCTGATCACTTGTAAAACTAATAGTGGCAGCTATATGTTTTGAAAAAACAAACACAAATACGGTACATTGTCATTATTAACATTGTTATTATTATTATTGTTGTTGTTGTTGTTGTTATAGCAGTGGCTATGTAGCATCATTGGAATCATTTATTGTTACGGAGTCATGTCCATATCTTGGATAAAACTAAAGGTGGAGAGGTGGGATGAAATAGGGGAGGATGGCATTGAATTAAACGTGAAAATTTCCAAATCTGCATTCTGGTTCTACAGCAAATCATAGTATCCCAAGCAAGAGAATTTCTCTTAGCCAAAGTTTCTTCATCTGTGAAATTATATCAGATTAAGCATGTAACAGAACTAAAGTTATATAACCCATGCCATCCACTAAAGCCCAACTTTTGTATGCTCAGGACTAGAGGCGGAGCCAAACCCCACACAACTGGAAAGCACTAAAGATGCTGTCCAACTACTGGTAATTCTGTGCCAAGCTTAAATGGCTTCAAGGTCAATCATATCAAGTGGAATCTAAGGTCTCAAGAAAGAGGTCTCCTGTCTGTACCAGAGATAAACCATCGTACATTTTTTTTTTATTTCAGAGGGAAATGCTGTGTCCAGAAGGAGTCCACAGAAACCTGTAAGTCAGAATTTTCTAACTCCCGAGATAGCCATGGATTCTAATTTCTCATTAAAAGAGAGAAAGTGTTTCTAAAGATCAAAATCAATACAAACCAGGCAAGCAGGTCACCCTTTATTGGCCTCTGGGGCCTGTAATCTCTCCTTTACTGTGTTTTTTCCCCCTGCCATAGGTGGACCAATATGTTGTACATTCTCTGGCACTTTCCCATATCATTTACAAATGTTTTAATGGCGTGTGTGTGTGTGTGTGTGTGTGTGTGTGTGTGTGTGTAGTGGGGATTGAACCTAGGGGCATTCTACCTCCAAGCTACACCCTCAGCACCCCCTTTTTTATTTTGAAGCAGGATCTCACTAGGTTGCCAAGAGTCAAGTTGCTAAGACTTGGTCTCAAACCTACAATCCTCCTATGTCAGTCTCCCAAGTACTGGGATTACAGGTATGCACCACCATGCCAGGCTGTAATTGCTTTTTTAAGTAAATCATACAGCATAATGCCTAGCACATAGAATCATTCTATAAATATATACTAGTATGATTGTCATGAGGGTAGGTTTCTATCCTAAACTAAAGCACGAGCCACTTGAAATCCAGTTCTATGTCTTCTTCATCTTTTTCTTTTCCTTTCAGTGCTGAATGCACATCTATAAGTAGTGTAACTATTACACACACATACACACACACACACACACACACACACACACACACACACACAATACACTTTCCCCAAACCATCCTTTGAAACTCTTAAACTTGTCCATTCATGATCTTACAAATGACAGGATCAACTAGACCATGAAAAAAACAGTTGCTAATAGTCCCTCTAACATGTCATCCCCAAGTTGATCCTGTTCAGAGAAAAGACATAGAGGAAACAGAGTTGGTACCTAATACCTCAGTGCTCCCCACCCTTCACTCATATTTCCAATAGCACAGAGCAGAACCTGAAATGATATATGCATGGTTCTACTAGACTAGTGCAGAGGCAATAGTAAAATAAGGTATGTAACTGGATTCACCATTCCAAAAATAAATACATCAATCTTAATAGGAATGAGGGGATAAAAAAAATTAGTCTTGTGGTAGGTAAATCAGAAAGCAAAAGTTATTTGTAACCTTTAGGTCACCTCAACCTTTTGACTACATCTAGAAATATAGGACAGCTATGATTTGATTTACATCATAAATTCAGTGACAGGCGCAGATTGCCTTTTCTGTGAGAGGAAACAATGCCTACAGTCACCATGCATTTTCATGGATGCAGCTGTGACCCTGGCGCTTTCAGAAGCATAGCATAGCACTTACTACATCAAATATGCATTTTAAAAGCATTTCTCTACCTGCTCTGAATTTTTATTTGAAAGTGCTGGCTAGAAGCTGATTTTCTTTTTAAATCTCTGCAGATAAAAGATGCATAATAAAAGTTATTATAAAGATCCAACCATGAATAAAAAGGAAAACATTAATCAAAAAATTAAACAATAATTATATATTATCATACATAGCATAATTTTAAAACAAATGGATTTTTATGTTTCCCACACAAGCTCCTAAGAAAAAGACTTACAGCAAAATTGATTTTAATGCTGCCATTTTTGACTGATTACATTTTTTCTTTAGGTCTATAAGACAGACAGGGAACATATATGATTTCTTTAAAAATATAGTTTATATTACAAGGCTTCTGCTCCCATACTAAACCTTTCCCAGGATCCCTATTCTGAGAGCCAGGACTTCAATACAAAGGTGGCTGCCAATATCAAAAGTCTGAACTGTTTTAGGTACAAGGTAACAGCCAGAGGGAAATGTACAAGCACTTAGAGACCCTTTACATGCCATGATCACATACAAAAAAAAAATTGAGGCAAGACCAATAGGTTAACATTATAACATTTTTGTGGTCTTAAAGACATTTACTGGCAAATCATTATACCAATTTTTATATTAAATATCTACATTTAGAAGAACTTGCTAAGGCCGGGCGTGGTGGCGCACGCTTGTAATCCCAGTACTTTGGGAGGCGGAGACCGGAGGATCCAGGTTCGCGGCCAGCCTCAGCTCTTTTGCTCTCTCTCTCTCTCTCTCTCTCTCTCTCTCTCTCTCTCTCTACCTAGTGAGGCCCTCCACAACTTCGTGAGACCCGGTTTCAAAATAAAGTATAAAAAAAAATAGGGCCGGGGGGCGTAGCGCGGAGGTAGAACGCCCTTGCATTCAATCCCCGGTACCGCAAAAAAAAAAAAAAAGAAGAACTTGCTAAGCATTTTCTGGTGGCTATTGCTAGCTAGAGGATTATACAATATGTGTAGCTTGCCTTTCAGATATGATTATAAATACCAGGTGCAAATCATGCCAGGTGATTAAAACCATAAATAGTGAACAAAAATTTTCCTAGGTGGGAGAAGGGAGAGGAAAAAAAAGAAATGAAAACAGAAGCAAAATATGTAGCTAAATAGAAAGAGTCTGACTGCAAAGAGCCAGATGGTCTTGGGAAGTATGACTGGCTCTGCTGGCCCAATTACTGCCCTGGCTTCCTTTTTATCCTTAACTCTACCGGGCTTTTTCAGGGGCAGATCTGACTCTGGTCCATTTTTCCCTCTGATCTGACTCCATTCTTTCCTATCTTCCTTCTGCTGATTTTTATATAAAGATTTCCATAAGCCCCCTGAAATTACATACAAAATGTTGTACATACAAGATGTATGTGCATTTTCTAGGGGAAAGTCCAAAACCTTTAGGAGTATCTCAAAGAAGGTCCTGACCATCCCCCAAAACAGTAAGTACCAGTAAATTAAAGCTAAGTACATCTAAGGTAATTGCTGCAATTCAGCTTTGCTAAATTCCTACTTTTCAAAAATAGCTGTAAACACCATTACCCCTAAAAAGGTTATATATGATGTGTTTTGCCCAGAAATGGTGGCTCCCTAAATATTTGGGGTTTTTAGGTTTCAGCAAAATAAAATATATTAATATTTTCCACTGGTTCCAATCCTATATGACTGCTTGGTTATATAATACAAATGATTTAATAATGGTGCCAGGCTTACTTTATGCCAAGTAAAACCAAACATCTATACCTCAGGGGATCCCTTTAAATAAAATCAACTATTGAAATAATCAGCCCCCCCAAAAAAAGCAAAATGCTCACTTGGACAACAAAACCATATAATAGCTAATGCTAATAGCCAGTTTTTGGGGTATTGTGTGTGTGTGTGTGCTAGAAGATTCTAAGCAACCTCATTAAGAAATAGTAAACAGGTCACTTTCTTTCTGGGACCCCCCCCCTTTGGGGTGGCTGCTTTGTCCTCTATCTTTCCCTAATTTAAAATAAACTTTCATATTTCTATACCCTTCCTGGTCCTTGGACTTCATTCATCGAGACCCATTGGACAAGAACCCCTGTCTCAACACCCCCGTTTCCATTTTGGTACGTGGGCCAGAAACCGTGGAAGGATACACACTGAACCACCATGAATGACTCTGAGCCAAGATCACGTCTCCTTCAGCCTTCCAGCTCCAGATGATTATGAAAACAAAATGTCATATGAAGAATTCCTTCTTCCAAGGTCCTTTAGATCATCCATCCCCAGGGACCCTAAACTACAAAACTCTGACAGCGCCCCCTCCCAGCTAGAAGCAGATAGAGCAGTCATCGCCCCATTTCCCTAACAGCAGTTAGGGTCACATCATCAGAGGGGGGACTTGAGGCAGGGCAGAGGAGCTGGGAACAGGAAGAATTAAAGTAGCCATCTGCATCCCCTTCCTGTGAGGTTGGGGGAGGTGAGCAGGAAGGTGAGAGACTGATGGGCGCCAGGGAATAAGGGCCCTGAGCAGTCCACAGATAATCATTCAAATTAAGGATCGAAATTGTACAAAGGTCACTGGTTCCCCCAACCCAATTCTGAACAATCATTAAAAAAAAAACAGGCCGGGCGTGGTGGCGCAAGCTTGTAATCCCAGTACTTGGGAGGTGGAGACCGGAGGATCCGGGTTCACGGCCAGCCTCAACTACTTAGTGAGGCACTCCGCAACTTCGTGAGACCCGGTTTCAAAATAAAGGATAAAAAATAGGGCTGGGGGTGTAGCTCGGAGGTAGAATGCCCCTGGGTTCAATCCCCGGTACCGCAAAAAAAAAAAAAAATAGGGACGGGGGTGTAGCTCAGAGGTAGAACGCCCCTGCGTTCAATCCCTGGTACCGCAAAAACAAAACAAACAAAAAAAAACAGAAAACCCCAGAAAGGTTTAAAAGCCCATTCCCCAAGGGCTTAGAGGGCACTCTCTTTCTGAGACCCCCCCCTTTGGAGGGGAGCTGCTTTGTCCTCTATCTTTCCCTAACTTAAAATAAACTTTCATATTTCTATAAAAAAAAAGAAATAGTAAATGTAATAACAAAATTTATGTAGAAAAGAAAAACTACTACTTTCACTAATTAAAGACTGAGACTCATTTTTGGTAAATTGCAAGAAGCAGTTTGCCTTCAGAATAAATTTAAAAGTCAAAGATACTAAAAATTAATTTGTCCGAGTACCAAAAGAAAATTCCAGGATAAATAAATGTGGTATGCCCATGTAATCGAGAGAGAGAGAAGTCCTGGTGCGTGCTACAACCTAGAAGAAACCTGGAAGACACGATGCTAAGTGAGTGAAGCCAGACATAAAGAGGCCACCCAGTGCATGATTCCATTTATGTGAAAGGTCCATGATACACGAATCCAGAGATAAAAACAGTAGTGCTTTCCAGAGATTGGGGGTCAGTGGTACTGGGGAATGACTGATAGTGAGTCACCTTCTTTGAGTGTGATAAAAATGTTCTGGAATTAAGTAGTGGTAAATTAGACAACTTCGTGAATATAATACACTTCATATAATACCTTCTTTGAGGGTGATGAAAATGTTCTGGAATTAAGTAGTGGTAAGTTAGGCAACTTAGTGAATATAATACAAACTGCTGATTTATATACTTTAAAAGAATGAATTTTATGGTCTATAAATTATCTTTCAATAAAAACCATTAAAATATTCTAAATTTAACTCAGCTACAATACTATTATAAATTATTAACTTTTTTAATTTTAAAAAACTGACATATCATGTGAAGTGTAAATATATTGCAATATGATAAATGTATTAACTTGAATTTCCCTGAGAAAAATATTTTCAAATCAGAATCTCATCTATCCCCTCCACATTCCTGACTGATATAGCTTAACTGTCATTTCCATCTCTAAAATGTATCTCTTTCTCCTTTGCCACTAATAAATGGGAAGGAAGAGCCAGGTGTGGTGGCACACGCCTGTATTCCCAGTACTTGGGAGGCTGAGACAGGAGGATCACAGGTTCAAAACCAGCCTCAGCAAGTAGTGAGACTCATCAACCTAGCGAGACCCTGTTTCCAAATAAGAAATAAAATCAGGCTGGGGGTGTAGCTCAAAGGTAGAATGCCTCTGGGCTCAATCCCCAGTACCACAAAAAACTAAATAAAAATAAAAAGTAAATAAATAAATGTGAAGGAAGTGGTGGCGTTGAGAGGTCACCATGCCATGGACATTACAGCGAGCAGTCATCACCGGTTGGGCGGCGAGAGTAATGAGAAGCAGGATAGCGGCGTGGTCTTACAGCATCTTCCCCACAGATTGCTTATTAGTTACCACATGAAAATGATATCTATGCAGTAGAGAAACCAGACAACACACTGACTGGTGATCAAAACTAAAACCAGCAGCAAGGGACAAGAAGGACATCAGTGCCTTTGAATGGGACATCTTCAGAGGACATAGCATCATTCATACCGTATTCAAAAATGCCGCCAGGCATGGTGGCACACACCAGTAATCCTGGTTCTTGGGAGGCTGAGACAGGAAGATTGCAGGTTTGAGGCTGGTTGTGGTAACTTAGTAAGACCCTGTTTCAAAATTTTAAAAAAATGACCAAAGGGCTGTGGGTTCAGCTCAGTGGTAGAACACCCCTGAGTTCAATCCCCTGTACCACAAAAAAAAAAAAAAAGCCAGGCATGGTGGTGCATGCTTGTAATCCCAGTACTTAGAAAGCTAAGACAGGAGAATTGCAGGTTCACAGCCAGCCTCAGCAACTTAGCGAGACCCTCTGCAACTTAGTGAGACCCTATTTCAAAATAAAAGAATAAAATAGGGCTGGGAGTGTAGCTCAGGGGTAGAATGGCCCTGGGTTCCATTCCCAGTACCACAAGAAAAAAGAAAAAAGCCAATGCTATGGAAGACAAAGAATGAGAAACAGATCCAGATTTTAAAAGATTATGGATACAATTAAAGGTAACTTATCAACCTAAACTAAATCTTAGAACTAGGGTGTGTGGCTCAGTGGTAGAGCACTTGCCTAACATGCTTGAGACCCGGCATTCAATTCCCAGCACTACAGAAAATAAATAAATAAGAAAAAAACTTTAAAGCATAAAAAGACATTATTGATATAATTGACCAAAATAGAATAAAGCAAAATGTAAAGACTGTGATAAATCTGGGTAAATGATATGTGGGAAGAAGTATTCTTGAAATTTCTGGAACCTTAAAATTATTTCAAAACCGTAAGTTAAAAAGAAAATCCTTGAACTGGGCGTGGTGGCACATGCTTGTAAGCCCAGTACTTGGGAGGTTCAAGGTCGTAGGTTCAAGGTTGGCCTCAGTAACTTAGTGAGGCCTTCTGCAACTTAGTGAGACCCTGTTTCAAAATAAAAAATAAAATCGGCCTGGGGGTGTAGCTCAGAGGTAGAATGCCCCTGGGTTCAATTCCTAGTGCTACAAAAAAAAAAAAAAGAAAGAAAGAAAAGAAAAGCCTTCAATGACTTCCCACTACTATGTAAACAAAACTCAATGTCTTTGCCATGGCCTTGCATATTCTACCCATGCCCACCTCTCCTGAGCCTCTCTACCTGCCCCCACCTCCGCCCAGCACTCCACTGCAGCCACTCTACCCTCTGGGATCCTCCAGGGCTCCAAGGCTCTCAATGCAGCATGGAGGCACCTGGGGAAACACTCTTCCTGCGTCTTCAGGTGGCTTTGAAACAGATAAGAGAAAATGCAAACACAGTTTAATGCTTAAAAAGACCCAATTATCAAAATTAAAAAATGGGGCTATGTTTTGCTACTCACAACCACAAACTGACCTTTGTGCACTTACATTGGTATTTATCTGGGACTTTCTGTTTTTTGTTTGTTTGACCCTAACGGATGAATTTGCCTTCAGTGCTAAGTCGAAGATTCAATATTAATTATAAAGTATCTCAGGCTCTAGGACACACATCTTTAAGTTCTTAAAATGAACTCTCCATCCAATAGATGAACAAATGCCCATACAGCGTGCATAACTTGACTCAGGGTACAACCATCTATTACTACTGGCATAATCGCCCACTTCAGAGCACACCATCTGCCAAATTATTTAATATTCCCTTATTTCAGAAAGTACAGCTTGATGTTGATCAGACCAAACCTTCCCACAAATAAGATTCTTAACATGTGATATTTGTGCATGTCAGCCACTGTCTGGCACATCAGAACGATGCACGAATTCTGGAACAAGCAGTTACTGCTCATGAATTCACAGCTATTTCCTCACTTTAGCTGAGGGAAGAGAGATCTTTAAAAGATTGCCATAATATGAATATGCAGAGAAAAAATTAAAGCAAAAGCACATGATAAAATTTCAGGGGAGGGGAATGGCATATTACAAAGTAAATGAAAATATTAGCCTCTAATAATTTATAAGTCATAAAAATATAGTTATTGATCCTTGCAAAACAAAAGAATAGCCGAATATTGATTCTTTGCCCACTACCTATATGATCCTATATTAGAAAATGTTTAATATACTTAGTTAAATATAAATGTGTTAGAGAAAAGTGGAGTTCTAGCTAGTCAAAAGAAAATTCAAACTAAACAAAAGGGGGGAGAAAAAGAAAGTGAACTAAAAGGATACTAATAGTGGCAAAAATAAAAAATTCAATTAGCATAATAAATTTTTACAGGTAGAAAAGAGCTTCTAAAGTTCCTGAAAACAGTTAAGTAGCAAAACCAGAGGTATAAACTTGTTGCCCATGGATCGTATTCTATGAGCAGATATGTTTTGTCTGCCTACCCAGTATTTTTTTAAAAATTTGAATTGGTTGCCAGCATTTAACCAGAAGAATCTGCATAAAACCTTATACATATTCAAAGATCTGAAGGTCTGGCAATAATGAAGTCCCACTGCCTCATTGCAACAACAGGCCAGCAGTTCTCCACCAGAGTGGGAACACACAGGAAATCATATAAGAAGTTTTGAAAAAATACCAACCCTCAGGCTGACCCACCAGTCATACAAACTAGTACCCAGGCATCCATATATCTAAAAGTGCAGCCGGGTGTGGTGGAGCATGCTTGTAATCCCAGTATTTGGGAGGCTGAGACAGGAAGATAGCAGGTTTGCGGCCAGCCTCAGCTACTTAATGAGGCCCTTCACAATGTAGTAAGACCCTGTTTCAAAATAAAGAATAAAAAATAGGGGTTGGGGGTGTAGCTTGAAGGTAGAATACCCCTGGGTTCAATTCCCAGTACCACAAAAAAATAAGAATAAGAATAAAAGTACAGCCAGTGTTGAGACTCATGGGCCCAGATTTTTACATTGGTAAGTGCTCTTCAGTTCATCATAGTAACCAAATGTACTGCATCGTTCTTCCAATTACCCCACCCTTAAAGGCACTGACAGCTGCAGCGTCACTTAACTATCCCCACCAAATCTTAATTAAGTCATGAAGCTAAACAAGGTCTGCAGAGAAGGAGGGTCCAGTCAAGCAATATGTACTGTACTAGCTACACACACTCCAAGCCAATTTTTCTCAAAGCTTGGTCAGTACATCACCTGCATCCAAATCCCTTGTGAAAGTGTAGATGTTCAGGTCATTTCCAGACATACATATCCACAACTTTGAGGATGTGCTCCTATGCAGAGTAAACACTGAAAACCAGTATGAGCTCCTAAGAGGGTGTTCAGGACCCGCCCCTCCCAACCTGCCCCATGCTCCTACAACCACCCAACCACCATCTGACCATGAAGAAGACTACCATGTGTTGGGGTCATGGAATTATTTTATTGAAGCAATCAATGATTTCCTACATTCTCTTGCATACACAGTTGGCTTGCTCTCTTTGGATGGCTTTTCCTTTAGAATTGTTCTTTGGTTCTGCTCCTGTTCTCTCCACCATCCATGGCTGACATGATAAGACAAACTTGGTGCCTTGGTGCTTAGGAACATACGGACCTCTTGCCTCTCAAATAGGAAACAGAAGGAGGAGGTATGACTAAGCCACTCAGGATCCTCTCTAGTCTATCCCAAGGGGGTCCTTGCAGCTCACGTGAGGCCATCAAGCTCTCAGGGGCTGAATAAATATTTCTCAAGCATAACCACAAATGACCTATATCCATGTCACTGAGCGACTAGATGAACATGCTGATCCCTGAGTCTCACACAAAACCACTGAAGAATGAGAATCTCTGGCAAGCGAAACTGAGAACTATACTTTTAACAAGCTCCCTGGGTGTTCTTTATGCATGAGAGTTTGAGAACCACTAAGCTCTAGGTCCAACAAAAAGAACACCCTCTCTATAGCTCCTACAGGAAATTCACAGGGGCCAAGAGAAGCCACCAGCTCACATCCCTGGTCCTCACACATTCTCTCTCCACTCCCATAGTGGCACAATTGGCACACGTATGCGATTCAGTACTGACTCATTTAAAATGGCCAAGAATGATTCAAATTAATCCGCCATTAAGGCAAAAGGAAGAAAAACTTGACCCCCTACTGTATACTAGCAAAGTCCTTCATACCATAAAAATAGATTCGCTTCATATTCAGAAAACTTACAGTTATTTGTCTTACTACTTCTACTATAAATTAACCCTACATCATAGCAGAGAAACCACTCAGTGGCGTTATAAGTGCCTCACATCTTTTATTTTTTTTCCTGCTTTTATTCTCAGCTCGCCTCTCCAAAGCTGGTGATACTGCCAACCAGCACATGGCAAGAAGGCTCTGAAACAGCATGACAATTTCCTGCTTGACTCAGGTAATCATAGCTCTCTTGAGGGGAACGGGCTCTTCAGGCTCACCTCTCCTGTTTCTGCCAGCTATGTCCCCCCGGAGAAACCGAAGGCTCTTACACACTCGATTACACGCTATTGATTTACAGTACCATGCAGCCATTCACACAAGGGCTCTCCATAAACATTACCGATTGTGCCAACTCAGGCGACTGACTCTAGACCTCTTCATGTGACACCTATCGAAAGACAAACCTCATGTGTCCAATTCTCCTTGGCTCCTCAAACGAGGCTCCCTACACACACCTCGTACCTACTGACTTTGAAAACAAGACTGCAGTTAGGAGAACCAACTACGAGAGAAAAATGAACTATAAAGAGGACAACAGGTAAAACATTAGAGGTGGCTGAAGGTCCAGCAAGCACAGCAAGGACAATCAGTATGAAGATGAGAGTAACTCCGATTCTTCTGCATGATGAAAAATTTCCTTTTACCGTTTGCTAAATCAGGGCTTCTTGAACATTAAGAAGCCTAAGAGTTACCTGGAAAATCTTCCTAAACTGCAGGCTCCAAGCCCGGCAATGTGCAGTGGGGTCTGACATGTTGTCTCTTTAACAGGCCCCAGGTCCTGCCGCGGCCACCGCAGTTCTGCTATTTATGGTGTGGTGAGGCAACTGAAGCATCAGCCTCACCTAGGAGCTTGTTAGTCGGGCAGCTCGAGCCCACCTCAGGAAAGAGAGTCCTAAGTTCAGCAAGATCCCCAGCTGATGAGCACCCATGCGCAAAAGCAGCTGACTACCATCTTGTCCTCACTGTGAATCAGAATCACTCAGGATCCTTTAAAAATTACTAGGCTTCACAGAGAAGATTCTGGTTGAGTTGGTCTGGGATATTTGATTGCTCCCGTGTTTGTGTGTTTTGAAGCACACCCAGGTGGTTCTAATAAGCAGCCAGTGTTGAGAACCAAAGGTTAAAAATACCCCACTGAGCGGGAGGGAAATAGGAATTCCTCACTGTTCATGAGTGAGGAATTTCTTTGGGGGATGATGAAAATGTTCTCAAATCGATGATGCTGATAGTTGCATAACCCTGTGACTACACTAAAACCCACTGAATTGTATACTTTAAATGGGTCAGTTATAAGATATGTGAATGATCTCTCAATCAAACACAAAAATTAAACATCTTAATAGCTTGTCTATTTAAAAATAAATAAGTAAGCCAGGCGTGGTGGCGCACACTTGTAATCCCAGTACTTTGGGAGGCGGAGACCAGAGGATCCGGGTTCGCGGCCAGCCTCAGATCTCTCTCTCTCTCTCTCTCTCTCTCTCTCTACTTAGTGAGGCCCTCCGCAACTTCATGAGACCCGGTTTCAAAATAAAGTATAAAAAAAATAGGACCAGGGGTGTAACGCGGAGGTAGAACGCCCCTGGGTTCAATCCCCGGTACAGCAAAAAATAAATAAATAAATAAATAAATAAATTTATTTATTTATTTGTTGTCACTGGACAACAGTGAAATGGGATTATTTTCTATCCTGGAACTGTGGCCTCAAGACTTTGAACTTCTTTTTAAAGGGGGGAAACACAGATATTTCTTCAGACACATTAAGATCTGCTCATCTACTTACTCTTCAGGATCAATCCTGGCCAAGACAAAAAATGAAAAAGACACCTAAGATTAAAACCTTGCAGTACAAAGAGCACTACTATGTCTTTTTTAAAAAAAGAATAAAGAAAAGAAACTAAAGGACAGAAGAAAGGGAGGAAAGGAGGGAGGGAGGGAGGGAAGCATTTTTATCAATGTGGAAAACTTTACCCTGCACACCCCAAATAACTATTTCCAAATAACTTTCTGTTTTGTTCCCCTATTTAAAAATAAAGCCAGGCATGGTGGCACATGCCTGTAACAAGAGGATCACAGGTTCAAGACCAGCCTCGGTAACTTAGTGAGACTCTTAGCTACCTAGCGAGATCCTGTTTCAAAACAAAATTTAAAAAAAAAAGAGGGGGAGTCTGGGGGTACAGCTTGGAGGTAGAATGCCTCTGTCTCAATTTCCATTACAACCAAAAACAGGGGTCACCACACTCCCTGCATCCTGTCCTTCCACCTTTTCTGCATGTTTCAAGACGTTCAGAATACATGCTAAGAAAAATACATGAAATCAAAATCTGACCTTGTTTTTAAAAAAGGCATAAGGGAGCCGGGCGTGGTGGTGCACGCTTGTAATCCCAGTACTTTGGGAGGCAGAGACCAGAGGATCCAGGTTCGCGGCCAGCCTCAGCTCTCTCTCTCCGTCTCTCTCCCTCTCTCTCTCTCTCTGTCTCTCTCTACCTAGTGAGGCCCTCCACAACTTCGTGAGACCCGGTTTCAAAATAAAGTATAAAAAACTAGGGCCGGGGGCGTAGCACAGAGGTAAAACGCCCCTGCATTCAATCCCCGGTACCGCAAAAAAAAAAAAAAAAAGGCATAAGGAACTCTAATGTACTTATAAAAATAAAAAAGATCATAAGCAATGCTAAAATTACTAGAATGCTCACACTAATATATGACATACTGTTCTCTTATTATCAAAAGAAAAACACTATAAGTACAGGTAAGTAATATATACCACACTATTTTGGAGCTTCTGACAGCTATGGTGTCAAATTCTCAAAACTGCAGGTGCTATAAGCTCAAAGCAATGATGGCTCACAGGAGTCTGATTGATTTTTCCCTGCTGGATCACCATAGCCCATGAAGTCATCTTTCCCCCATAAACCAATGCCCTGTTCACGGTCCCATGGTCTCATTCTTTTAGAACAGTCACATTCTGGATGCATCACTGAACAGAGTTCCAAGGACAATATAAACTGGTTACATGCATCTCCTGGGTCCTTGGCAGGACCCTTCTCTTAAGAAAGCCTTCTCAGAGCTTCCAGGCAACAGGTAACGTCATCATCAAAAGTGAGCAGAGTGCCCTATAACTCCCCTATGTAATCCAGTGCATTTTAGTGTTATTATTGCTGTTTTGTTTTGTTTTGTTTTATAGTGTTGTTTTATAGTGCCGAGGCTGGCAACTGCGATCCCCCTGTCTCAGTCTCCCAAGTACTGAGATAAAAGGGGTGTGCCACCATGCCTGGCTATTGGTATATTTTCTATTTTTAAATCAATTCTATCTTATTACATTCTATACATGACAAAGAAAAAGCAAATCATCACTCCTAATTACTCACCTTGGCCTGGGCAATAACACTTACAAAGAATAATCTATTACTTTTTATAATGAGGACCCTTACCCTCCTGCCTCACCTAAACTCTTCCTGCTTTTAAGAATATTTGCCCCATGAACTTTTCAATTTTCATAGTAATGGGAAGATAGTTACATATTCCAAAGCAAAAAGAATGGCCTGAATTTTGAGTAAAAAATTGCAATTCCAAGGAAGCAACCCTGAAACCCACATTGGTGACACCCAACCTGTTGTCAGCTCCCTCTCATTCCTCTGAGTATTTGAAACACTGATTTCCTGAGAGGTGAAGACCACAATCACTGTGCGCGTAGCATGCTGAATTAAGTAATTCTTAATGGATTATTATGTTTCAGTCCATAACTTATTAATGATTCACTTTTTTTTCTTTTTAAAAAGGCAGGTTGGGTGTGGTGGTGCATGCCTGTAATGAAGCTGGGACAGAAGGATTGCAGGTTCAAGGCCAGCCTCAGCAACTTAGTGAGCCCCTCAGCAATTCATGAGACCCTCTTTCAAAATAAAAAATAAAATAGGCAGAGGTAGGATGCCTCTGGGTTCAATCCCTAGTACCAAAAAAAAAAAAAGAAAAGAAAGATAGAAGAAAAGGCTTACCTAATAGTATATATATTCTGAATGTTCTTCTCCCCACCTTGTCCTTCCTTAGGAGCCTGCATTTGTAATAATTTCATAATGGCTTTTATTAAGCCATGTGTATTCCTGTAAAGAAATAAAATAACATGTTAACATGTTAAATATTGCAGACATAAAGTAAATATGTTAAACGGGTGCTTAATCTACCGTGTGTGTTTGTGTATGTGTGTGTGTGTGTGTGTGTGTGTGTGTGTGTGTGTGTGTGTATGTGTGTGTTGGTGTTGCTAGGGATTGAAGATTGAACCCGGGGCCTCACACATGCTGGGCAAGTGCTCTACCACTGCACTACACACACAGCCCAATCCTACCATTTGTAAATAATTGAATATTTGCCACCCACATTGAACAGTAGCCACCACAGGCATCCAGCTCTTTCTACAGCACAACCAAGACCCATCCAACACATTTAAGAGAAGAGAAAAGTAGCCAAAGAATCAAACCACCCAACGACTAATCTTCTCCATACACTCTCTTGGGGAAAAATCAATCAAGAAAAAAAGCAAACATTAGCACACATAATTTCAGACAGTGACCACATCAGTTACCCATAACAAATGATCAAGTCTTTCATTTATAAATATTAGCCGACCATGAAAAGTAACCAGACATATGAAATGAATCAACTACTCAAAAAAGTGAGCCGGGAGACCAATCAGAGTAAACAACCCTATTAAAAGAGAATTAGTGGAACAGAGACTAAAACTTTAAATTTTTCCGTATTTTCTGTAAAAGGTAGGAGGATAATATATCAAGAAGAAAAATAGTCTGCCCTTTTTAAATAAGGATCTCCCTTGGGCAATGGAAAGAAATCTTAGAAATAAAAAAAAGACTATTAGTTGAATCTGAAAAAGTATTTTTAATCATGTTTGCTAATATTTACCGAACACCTACTATAAGCTAAACACTCTTTAAAGTGCTTAACATGTATTATTTTGCTATTCGAGTAGCATACAAATCACCATAGGCTTTGTTATGGTTAGGCCAAGACTTGGACTTAATTTCATAGCATTTAAAGGCATTCATGTGAAATGTCACTGAAGGTATTTTTTTCATGGCACTTAAAGTTTTCTAACTGGCAAAAAGTTTGGACTGCACAGTAGACCTGCACTGTCCAATACAGTGGCTAAATGCCACACATGGCTACTGAACATAGACAATGTCATATTAAGATGTGCTATAAGAGCCGGAGTGGTGGTGCACACCTGTAATCCCAGACCTTGGGAGGCTGAGACAGGAGGATCTCAGGTTCGCGGTCAGCCTCAGCAACTTAGCGAGACCTTCTGCAACTTCTGAACAAAAATAATGCATGATGATTATACAACCTTATAAATATACTAAAAACAGTGGGCTATTCACTTCATTTAAAAGGCTGATTTTATAATATGTGAATTGTATCTGGTTTTTTTTTTTTTTTTTTGCGGTACCAGAGATTGAACCCAGCGGCATTCTACCTCTGGGCTACATACCCAGCCCTATTTTTTATTTTTTATTTTGTTTTTTTTTTGTTTTTTTTTAACTTTTTATGTTCATTTATTGGTACATTGTAAATTATAATTATACATTTTGATATATGTCAGGGTATGAACATCATACATGCACACATTGCACATTTAGCCCTCCCTCCAATCCCACCCTATTCCCTCCCCCTTCCCTCCCTTTCATGCTCCAGATAGTGATTGAGTCTTTTT
>PVJS01030223.1:0-24239 GCA_004027185.1 Glis glis | reverse complement strand
GAGAGAGAGACAGGGAGAGAGAGAGCGAGAGAGCTGAGGCTGGCCGCGAACCCGGATCCTCCGGTCTCCGCCTCCCAAAGTACTGGGATTACAAGCATGCGCCACCACGCCTGGCTCGCTTTTATTTTTTATTGTGAAACAGGGACTTGCTAAATTGTTGAGGCTAGCCTGGAAACTGCAATCCCCCTGCCTCAGCCTTCCAAGTACTGGGATTACAGGCATGTGCTGCCACACCCAGCTACACACTTGCTTCTTAATCTAAGCAATCTCTGCCATCGCTGTCTTCAAGCTGTGGATGGTTAATGTAACTTCATTCCTTCTGCAGACTCACCTGACACTCATTATACTACACGTAACCATATTTACTTTGTATTAGATTACCTTGAATGTCTTTCAATGTCAAAATCCTAAACCACATACATTTAACTTTCTATTTCTATGTTTATATTTTATTAGCATCCTATAATTTTATATATCAATTTTTTATTATTTGTATATCAATTACATATATTGTTATTATATCAGTATTATTCATTTTAAGTCATAATTGCCAGGGACTAGAACCTTGATCCCTTATTTGCTCCACATAAAGCTTAATCAAGTAAAATCCAGGCAATGGAGACTATTACCAATATTTATAAGACTGATTGATTGCCAAGAAATGAAAATTTGCTATTCTCAACTAAACTGATGGAATGAATTATGGGTGGCCTTACACCAGAATACATCAGTCACAGTTCTGAGCCACAAAATTCCATAGCCCGTTCATTTGATAGTATAAATGTTTCCCTACCACACCAAGGGCTTCTAGAGTTGGCCAGAAAAACTGCTGAACCTAAAGACTTCTCACCACCTAAAACCTTAAGAATTTCATGGTAGAGAATGCTAGAAATTTGGTGGTGGAAATGTGAAGAAAGCAGAACTCTTACATTCTGACGGTAATGTCTAAATCAGTATACTTTAAACCAGGTGTAGTGGCGCACACTTGTAATCCCAGTCCTTGGGAGGCTGAGACAGGAGGATCGCAGGTTCGCGGCCAGCCTCAGCTACTTTGTGAGGCCACAACTTAGTGAGACCCTCTTTCAAAATAAAGAATAAAAAAATAGGGTTGGGGGTGTACTTCGGAGTTAGAATGCCCCTGGGTTCAATCCCCAGTATCGCAAAAAAACAAATAAAAAAATAAATCAGTATACTTTATTAAATAATGTTAAATTATTCTCCAAAGTTGAGAGGCATAAATATTCTTAATATTCTTCAACTAGTGATTCCTATCCTTTTCAAACACACACACACACACACACACACACACTCATATGCTCTCTGTAAAAATACATAAATGTTCAAAAGCAGAATGTTCAGGAATATTCACAGCAGCAGTGTCTAATAAAACATTGGAAACTACCTAATAACCACCCAAAGGAGCCCGGGGATATAAAGAACACTGCAGCCATGAAGCAGACACTGCAGGGTGGAAGCATGCTGAGAAAAAAAGGGTGCGGCAAGAGCACGTTCAATACGGTATGTATCTAAAGTTTAAAACATGTAAAACAATTATGCTATTGATAGAAATTATATATTCAGGATAGTGTTTCCTCTGGGAAATGCGAGATGGGAGGGTACACATTTAACTGGATGTAAGGCACATGGAATGATTTTTCTATTATTCTTTATGCTTTTCTGCATATCTGAAGTATTTCCTATCAATTCAGTATATAGAGAGATAGCAAGTGGGTGGATTCTTTAACAAATAAGTTAATATCTGACCAAGAGTAAGTCAAGCCAGCAAAGAAGCACCTGTGGCAGATGGCTGCTTTCACAGCCTCATTTCCACCTGCGTGAGCAAGAGCCACGTGCGTGTGTAAGTGCCTACCTCACTGAATCATCCAACAACACTGCAAAAATGGAGGCATTCTCCCCATTCAGCAGGAAACTGATATATTGTTTTTAATTGGGCATTTTGGCCAAGGTCGCAGAGTCAGTAGATCACAGAGAACTGTCTACAAAACATATTGGTGCAAAGCAACTGCCACAGAAACTCTGGTGTTTCAAAGAAACGGGAGACACAAACTCTTGTTTAAAATGGGTTTCAGTAGCTGGGCGTGGTGGTGCACGCTTGTAATCCCAGTACTTGGGAGGCTGAGACCGGGGGATCCGGGTTCGTGGCCAGCCTCAGGTACTTAGTGAGGCCCTCCACAACTTAGTGAGACCCTGTTTCAAAATAAAGAATAAAAAATAGGGCTGAGGGTGTAGCTTAGAGGTAAAATGCCCCTGGGTTCAATCCCCAGTATTGCAAAAAATAAAATAAAATAAAATGAGTTTCACTGATTGAAAACTCAAGATAAGTCCCAAAGATTACATATGGTTCCTCAAAACAAGATTAATTCTGGGTTATGTAAAAAGGGGGAAAAACTATCAGCTAACTGTACTTTGTACTACTCTGCACATAAGTGAAGTATTGAGTTTAATTTTAGACTCAGATTTAAGAGGACATTGATAAAATGGGTAGTCATTACCAAGGGCTAATTCCACTGAGTAAAAGAATAAACCTTCTAATCAGTTGAGTTTTTGAAAACTGAACTGAATTGCTTTAGGAATACAAATAATGTTTGATGCTGGGTATGGTGGTGCACGCCTGTTATCCCAGTACTTGGAAGGCTGAGACAGGAGGATCGCAGGTTCGAGGACAGCCTCAGCAAGTAGTAAGACTCTCATCAACCTAGTGAACCCCTGTTTCAAAATAAAAAAATTGGGCTGGGGGTGTAGCTCAGAGATAGAATCCCCTGGGTTCAATCCCCAGTATCACACACACACACAAATGTTTAAATCAGTAAGATCTCTTACCTGTGCATTATAGTACAACACACTTTAGTGAAAAGAAAAAAATCTCTGGAAGCATTCAAGAAGTTGAGAGCCCTTCTGTCACAGATGCAAAGGGCTACTCTGATCAGAGGTTGGACTGTATGAACAATAGACTTCCTCCTAATTCTCACATTCTATCATAAGTACAAAGGTTAACGTGTTCTTGGTAAAGAAACTCCCATTTACGACCAACAAAATACTCATTAGCAGGGAGTCAGAGGTGAAACTAATGAAGTGGCAGAATCATAAAGTAATTAAAACATTACCAAGTGAGGTGAATCATGAAGAGCTACTGATGTGGATATTTGAAAGACAATGAGCTTTATCTCTGGTACAAAAAGAATTGAGACCTACCTCCTACCCTATAGAAAACAATATCAAAAAATTAGCTCAAAATGGATGTAAACATTAAACCTATAAAATTCTCAGAAGAAAACATAGGCCTAGGTTTTCATGACAGTGGATTAGGCAATGGTTTCTTAGATATAACACCAAAAGCACAAGAAGAAAAAATGAATAAACTGGGCTTCGTCCAAATTTAAAATCTTTGTACCTGCCGGGCGTGGTGGCGCACACTTGTAATCCCAGTACTTGGGAGACTGAGACAGGAGGGACCGCAGGTTTGAGGCCAGCCTCATCTACTTAGTGAGGCCCTCCGCAACTTAGTGAGACCCTGTTTCAAAATAAAGAATAAAAAATAGGGCTGGGGGTGTAGCTCGGAGGTAGAATGCCCCCGGGTTCAATCCCCAGTACTGCAAAAAATTAATTAATTTAATTAAAAAATAAAACCTTTGTACCTCAAAGGATACCACCAAGAAAGTAAAAAAAAAAAAAAAAGAAACTGACCCCGGGAATATATTTGCAAATGACATATCTAATAGGGTACCTGCATCCCAGACATAAAAAATCCTTACACTCTAATAAAAAAAAATTTTAAATGGGCGAAAGATTTGAATGAATATTTCTTTAGGAAAGATGCACAGTACCCAATAAGCATATGAAGCTATTCAACAAAATCATGAAGGAAATGCGAATCAAAATTAATAATGAGATGCTACTTCACACCCACTAGGACGGCTAGAATCAAAAAGTCAGATTAAAAAGAAGAAGCCAGGCAAGCTGGGCATGGTGGCACATGCCTGCAATCCCAGTATTTGGGAAGCTCAGATCACAGGTTTGAGGTCAGCCTCAGCAACTTAGTGAAATCTAGCTTCAAAATAAAAAATAAAAAGGGCTGGGGGTGTAGCTCTGAGGTAGAATGTCCCTGGATTCAATCCCTAGTACCAAAAAGTAAAAAAAGCCAGGCGTGGTCCATACTTGCTACTTGGGAGGCTGAGGCAGGAGGATCACAAGTTCAAGGCCAGCCTGAGCAGTTTAGCCAGATCCTGTCTCCAAAAAAAATCAATAAATTCAGATAATGTGTACTTTTGAGTATGTGGAGAAATCAGAACCTTCAAACACTAATGGTGGGAATGTAAAATGGT
Organism: Glis glis; assembly: GCA_004027185.1. Classification (NCBI taxonomy): domain Eukaryota; kingdom Metazoa; phylum Chordata; class Mammalia; order Rodentia; family Gliridae; genus Glis; species Glis glis. The sequence continues at coordinate 19,896 of PVJS01030223.1, read as the reverse complement.
ACAGTCACTTTGAAAACAGTTTTGTAGTTCTTTAAAATGTTAAACACAGTATTACAATATGACCTTGCAATTCCACTCCTAGGTATACAACCAAAAGAAATAAAATAAATGTCCATGCAAAGACTTGAATGTGAAAGTTCACAGCAGCATTATTCATACTAGTCAGAATGGAATATTATTTGGCTATCAAAAGGAACAAAGTACTAATAAATGCTACAACATGAATGGACCTTAAAAACATTATTCTAAGTGAAAGTAACCAGACACAAAAAGTCATATATTGTATGATACCAATTATATGAAATGTCCAAAACAGGTAAATCCATAGAGACAATAGTATATTAATGATTTCCAGGGACCAAGGAAGAGGGAAATAGAGAGTGACTGCTACTGGGCATGGGATTTCTTTGGGGGGTAATGAAACAGTCTGGTTTTATTAGATAGTGGTGATGGTTGCACAACTTTGTGGAAATACTAAATGCTACCAAACTGTAGAGTTTAAAAAGGTGGTTTATAGAATATGAATTATATATCGATAAAAATAAGCAGAAAACCTTTGGGAATAGCAAAACGAAATACTGATATTTTACCATGGGAAATAGAATATGACAATATGATTCTCAGCGTAGCAATAGAACTGCAAGAAGCAAAGTGCCAAGAAAATGTGCTCAGGTCAAACCCCAGAACTTTGTGATAAACACATTTCCAAAGTTTATAAGAAATAAAGCACACACTCCTGCACTTTGCATATCTGCCCCAAGCAGACATCAGTAATCAATCACAACCTCTCTGCCACTGAACCTGCCCATGCCCACGGTCCTTCTCAACAGGTCTCCACATGCTCACTACCAATTATCATAACTGATAGCACATTGTTATTTCTTTCTGCCTTATTATACATGCAAATATTAGTGGTCAGTACTTTAATAGTTTTATTAATTATAAGATATTTCAGACATACAAAAAGGTATTGAAAATAATTAACATATCAGATATACCAGCTACACAGCTAAAATAAAATATTACAAATTCAGTTAAAACTTCCCCTACTATTAATGAATATTTGCCCCTTTAGAAAAAGAATTGAACTGTGACTGATGAGGTAGAATAGAAAAGATAGAAATATTAAGCAGAAAGGAGACATTGGGAAAATAGAGATTTAAAATTTTGAAAGTTCATAATCTAACTCCACCCTGTAGGGTGTGTTCAATCAGGCAGAAGCCTTAATGAGTCCACACCCTTAATCACAATGGCTCCTCTCCACACCAGAGATGCTTAATGTAAGTAGGGTGGATGAGGAGGACAAAGGTCAGACCCCACTGCCTGTTGCCAGGGAAACTGAGGACTAAGAGGAAGTCCTGCCCTCTACTGTTCGATCCTACCTACTCCCTCCTATAAAAGAACTGCGACAGCACGCAGATGCTCTCTTGCTTGCTTGGATGGATGGACGGACGGACGTGTGCAGGGAGACTCGCTCTCCCCTTCTTGAGATGACCCTCACCCTGTATCCCCATCTTTCTTAGATGACCCCCAACCTGTATCCCCACCTTTCTTAAGTTAATTAAAACCTTTGCCTTTTTCTGATGGTGCATGTTGAAATTCTTATTCATCATGGAAGCCAAGGACCCCTCAGAATTAGCATGTCTCCCATGACATGACCATACTCTTGCTCTCTCAGTTACATATATCTGCATTAAGCCTACATAATTCACCCATGGAATAAAGCCGACATCACTGTTCACCAGGGACTCTCAGGTGACCTCTGACATGTGATATTTACCACCTATAAAATCTGCCACTCTCAATAGTAACAAGAGAAGGAAACAGTCCCACATTTCAACAGCAATGGAAATGGAAAAAGAAGTTAGAAAATGACCAGAGGGTCCCTTCCACCCAAATTTTCCACTGTCCTTAGAGGCAAAGGCCTCCACTATCCACCTTCCTTGTGTTCCGTCAGCCCAGCACACGCCTCATGCTAGTATCTACCCTATTTTTCAAGGCAATTTCACAAACAATATCTCATTAACCCTGTAAGGTAGATAAGGAAGCTCTATTCATACCCATATTTCTAGATATGAAAGAACGAAGTGATTAAGAGCACAAGATTGGTGTCAAGCAGGGCTGGAATCCCTCCCTGTTATACTACTTAGCAAAGTGGCCTTGGATACTTTAACCTTTCTGAACTGCAAAATAAAGATGATAATGCCTGGCTTAAAAGGCAGTAATTAGGATTAGAGGACATGCTGTATGTAAAGCGCTCTGCAGGGAACCTGGTGTAAAATAAGCTTTCAGTGAATGGTAGCTGCTGCTGGCACTGTTGTTGTTGTTAATTATGTGAGATATCTGCACAGGATACACTTTATCATTTCTGGACACTGCCTCCCCTTTTTCATCTAAACACCATGGGGAATGCCTCAGAATTTTAACAACCAAAAGCCAGTAGCAATACCAACAACTGCTAATATTACAAAAGCACAACTAGACATTATGTATGTCTCACAATACCATGTATAAAGTTGTCTTGTGCTCCCCTCCACCAAAATTAAACCTTAATCAAGCTTCTACATCAAACTATCAACTTACAGGAGACATCGAGGGCAGAATAACACATTAAACTAAACCAAAATCCAAACTGTAGGATATTCTACAAAATAAACCACCTGGGTTCTTCAAAAGATAAAGTACAAGGGAAAAAGGAGAGAGAAGAGGGAATCTGAAAAAAAAAAAAAGACTTAAGAGATGTTTCAACCAAAACTGATCTCAAAAGAAAAAAAAAATGTTTTTCATTCTCTCACAAAAAAAATGGATGGGGGCAGTAGTACCAGACCCATGTACATCTTCTTGGAGAAGAAAATACTAGTGACATAACCAGAATACTTAGCAATATTTTAGGCTTTGTGACATTTCTTTACTTCCACTGTAAATCAATAAATTAGTATTCTGGGGTATTTTTAAATGCAATAACAACACATACAACCTTTATCCTGCCTATACTACAACCTAATATAAAAGTCTTGGTCTGAAAAGTAGTTTTAAAAACTACAGCTTTACAAGTTCTTTTAATGCCCCCCACCCAAAATCTACAAGAGAGGGATGGAGCAAAGGTTAAAGGGGGAGGGGAGAAGTAGCAAGAGATTAACTAGGAAGTAGAAAAGCCGTAAGTCAAGTTCAGGAAATCCAGCTCCAATGTCCACACTCCTAACCATTACATAACCCCTCGTCCCTAAAGGTGTCTCCCTTTGGACATAAGCATCTGCCTCTAGCTAAAAGCAGTATTTGTTCATCAAATATTAGCTCATTTTGTGTTGTCTTAGTCCTCCAGATCAGCTGCTTATAGTACCAGTGGTGGTAGTAGTAATATCAACAAGGTCAGTGAGATAAAGGAGATAATGCCTTCACAAGAATGCTATAGTAAGAGGAATAGTAAATTTCATAACACTTTGTTTTAATGCCCCTCAATAAATGTTAATTGCACTATGCCAAAGAACAATTCTGTAAAAGCAATTCTACCCTACTCAGCATACATAGCTCTCTGGTATTCTGACAAGAGCTAGGTAAAAACTGAGTGTGCGTGTGTGTGTGTGTGTGTGTGTGTGTGTGCGCGCGCGCGCGCGTGTGTGTGCGTACGTGCGTGTGTGTGTGTGTGTGTTGCTAGGGATTGAACCCAGGGGCATTCTACCTCCAAGCTACATCCCCAGCCCATTTTATTTTTTATTTGGAAGCAGGGTCTCGCCAAGTTGCTGAGAGCCTCACAAAGTTATTGAGGCTGGCTTCGAACCGGTGATCCTCCTGTCTCAGCTTCCCAAGTACTGGGATTACAGGCATGCTGGCTAAAACTGATTGTTTTTAAAGCAATGTATTGAGTGTATTTTAAGCAGTTCTCAAAAAAATATGTTTCTGACTATTAGGTTTTTTGTTTTTTGGGGTTTTTTGGGGGCACCGATTGAACCCAGGGGCATTCTACCTCCAAGCTACACCCCCAGCCCTATTTTTTATTCTTTATTTTGAAACAGGGTCTCACTAAGCTGCGGAGGGCCTCACTATGTAGCTGAGGCTGGCCACGAACCCGGATCCCCCGGTCTCAGCCTCCCAAGTACTGGGATTACAAGCGTGCGCCACCACGCCTGGCTGACTAGCAGGTTTTTGATAAAAATAGGGCAGCAGAGTAAGTGGATATATACTTGCTAGAGTGAAGCTGTTCCACGCTGCCAATTACTAACCAGATATATACATATCATAGTCAATCAAGGCCAGGATCATGTTAATACTTTTATGAAAATTAGCCTAATCAATAAGAGGGTCTAAATAGATACCCAGCCCCCCTCCTTCCTCTCCATGAAGGTGAGCCAAAAATGTAAAAGTCTAAAATTTTCCTCTGAAAATAGTTCTGAGTAATTACCAATTGACAGTCAGCTGAGTCCCAATATTCTATTCCATACAATGTGGTCATAAAATTTTGATCCAGAAATTTTTCAAAGAAAAAGTTTCCCCAAATTCAGCTCAGCCATAAAATTATCTCAATTAAGGAGTATCCAACTGAGCCATGACCAGTTTCGCCATGACTAAATATCTTGGGTAGCTATATAGAGTTATTAAATATAAGCCAATTAAATGTCCAAAGATAGCTTTAAAAGTGGGTTTTTAAGTAGTAGGTGTCATATCTTTCTTACTGAAATAACTAAGTAGCAGAGTCAGCTGTCTACCAAAGTCATTCCTATTCAGTGTAAATATAACCATATCATAATTATATTACAAATAGGAAGCAATTTTTTTTAAAAAAAGGACAAGCATCCCCAATAGGAAAGTGAACAAATATGAACAGGAGAACCTTAGAGGGGAATCTAATACACAGTAAATATCTTTATTGATAGGGAACCACAAATTACAAAGTTGTATAGTTTTTACTCATCAGACAGGTCCAACTAGAAATGCCTGGTAATATAAAGAGTTGATAAAGGTGAGACAAAATAGCTATTATGTACTATTGGTGGAAATGTAAATTGATATAGCTTTGGGGGTGACAATTTAAAAGAATATCAACTTCTTATATGTATACACCCAATAATTCCATGGGTATGTTCTCATATATGTGCTACAAGTACAAACTAAGATGTTTACTGAAATATATTGTACAACAAGAAAAAAAATTGGACATCTAAATGTCCATCAAAAGAGAAGATTAAATAAATTACAGAATATAAATCTAATGTAATGCTATGCAGCCATTAAAAAGATAAAAAGGTTCCTTCATATCCTGATATAGAAAGGTTCCCATAACCTTAAGTTAAAAAAGTCGATAATAACAAATAAGGTAAGCATCTTTTTGTGTGTGCATGTGTGTACGTGTGTGTATACGTGAGCAAGAGAGAGATGTGCCAACAGGGGTCTGGATTAGTCAAGACTCTTCCGGTTCTAAAACCATTTGAAACCAGCACAAGCCAGTTAGGCAACTGATGCGCTCATTTAACTGGGAAATATAGGGTGGACCTAATTTAAGTTATGTATACCTGGATCCAAGGCTCTAATGGATCCCTTTGCTCATGCATGCATATAAGAGAGTGTACATGAGAGAGAATCTATCTGTCTCAGTCTGTGAATTGGCCTCTTTCCCGTGGCAGATGAACTGCCATGATCTTCACTCAGCAACTCCAATGGGATGAGCCTGTTCCTCATCCTACACGTTCTTCAAGCTCCGGGGAAGGGCTATGAACCTGCTTTGGTCACATAAGCATCCTGCAACAATCACTGTCCAAGGGAATGGGGCACCATGACACACCAAGCCTGAGTCACACGGCCATCCCTTGGCCAAGAGGAAGGATGTTACAACCTAAAATAATAAAAAAAAAGAATGGGGGGAGTAGATTACTAGATAGCCTGAATGAACAACTACCACAAAATTCACTAAAGACTTTCACTTTTTAACTATATATACTTCTATTTCTTTGAATTTATTAGAATGTAGTCATGAGTTATATAAACAGTTTACTTTTTAACTCAAAAAGGAAAAAAATATTTGGAATACAGTCAAAAACAAGCCCAAGGTCTAAAAAGTTCAGGTTTAAGGACTTTAAAAAATAAAACTAGGGAAAAATAAATAAGAATAGATATATAGATAAATAAGGATCTAGATATATACATACATAAGTTCTGCACACCTGGCCAACATTTTAACAACTCAATAGTCCCTACCAAACCAAGCATCAGAAAGTCAACCCAAAAAATGGAGAACACAGACTTCAGTTAATTAGCAGTGTTGATAAGGGGTCAGGGAGAGACCTCCAGGGATGCCACAGAGAAATTTTATGAAATCCCCAGACAGCAAAAGGTCTACACTTAGTATCCGAAAGTCCTTTACTCATTCATATTCTCTCTCTCCCCCCTCACCCTATAATCTCACCAGTCAAACAGTAAATGTAAGAAAGTTCTAGATCTGTTATACTGAAGCCAAACATTCACTCTGTACATGTTTCAAATATCCACTCTAAAGACAGACGCAAACTAAAATTATAATAACTGTAGTGCCCTATGCCTACTCTGGGTCAATGGGCTGCTAGAAGTGATGTGAGTCACTTTAGGTCCAAAGCCACAGTAACCAAGTAAGTTACTTCATGTTCTAAAAGGTACATCCAGTCTACTTTATTATTTTAACTACAGAGCCCTTTTTTCATGTACCGTGGGACCATGCCATAAGCATCATTCCAAATCCTACAAATCGAATTCCTCCAGGAAGCCTTCCCAGATCATGCTGGGCTCCTAACATCATTAGCAACAAAGTTACATATATATGGGTAGAACACTAGTAAAGCACTGTAGTACAAACTAGAATAAAATGATCTCTATCCTCTATGATGTACAATCTTATTGGAGGGAAAGGATACATGTAAAAACAGAAACAAGTACACATGATAATGAATTTCAAGTGATTGCTAAAAATAGTGAATGCTAGAGGAGTTTCCATATACCTCAGCAACTAAGTCATATACTCACTGTGATATCTCTTGTATTGTTTTATATTAATTTAATTCACATGATTTAAGGCAAATGAGATTCCCCATAGGGATTATGAACTATTTGAAGGGCAGGAACCCTAAGATATGATAACTTCATGGTGCCCATATTACCATTCAAACAACAGGCGTCTTCTAGTGTGTGACAAATGTGTTGAAAAGATAAAAACAGAAGTGTGGTAATGCTCAAGACATTAGGAATTTGTGTCTCTAGCACCTCTAAGGAGAGAGAGGAAGGAACACACGCTTGGTTACCCAGGACAGGTGGAGTTTTAATGACTCGACAGACTATCCCAGACATTTGAACACAGCCCTCTGCAGCCGATGCCTTGCTTTGTAGAACAAAACATTCTCCAAGCAATATCTGATAACCAATTCAATGCCCCAAATATCCTGAAAGCACTAAAGAGAATCCCTAGAATATTATCTGTGAGTATTCCAGTCACAAAGACACACACACACACACACACACACACACACACACCCTATTTCTCCAAGTATATTCATAAGTAGCATTATGCTTTAATCAGTATGACTTCCCAAATATTTTGATATCTATGTGTGTAACACATTGCAGAGGACAAAATACAAAATACGATCTCCCTTTGCCATTCTCAGACCCTAATGTGGGTGACAGGACACATGAACACAAAAATTTCACACAGTATAAGGCAATATAATGTACCAAATGAATAACAAGAAAAATACAGATCACTTTTAAATTTTGTAGTCTGAATGCTTAACAAACAAGGAGAAATCTGAGCTAAGCTCTAAAAAATAGGTAGAATTTCCAAAGATACAGACTGGAAAAAGGGAGAATATTCCAGGGAAAGGAATATGTAACAGGTAGGAAAACCCAAGGGATATTCGGGGCACAAAAACTGACTCTATGTGGGGGACAGGGGAGGGTGCTGGGGATTGAACCCAGGAGCATTCTACCTCCAAGGTACACCCCCAGCCCTTTTTTTTTTTTTATTTTGAAACAGGTTCTCACTAAATTGCTGAGGCTGATCTTGAACCTGCTATCCTCCTGTCTTGGCCTCCCAAGTACTGGGATTATAGGCATGTGCCACCACATCCTGCTGACAATTAATTTCAGTCTAATTGGGGGGAGATAATGGAAAATGAGGCCAGAAAAGTAAGTTGGTGCTAGATACTACAAGGCTTTAAACATCAGGCTAAGGAACAACTGTATCTTGACAATAAGAAACCACTGAAGGTTTTTTAGCAAAAAAAAAAAAAATTACAAAAGTAAAAGGATGATCATTCTAAAATAAAATTCAGCACAGGCTGAAGAAGGAACTCACTGGGGGCAGTGGGACCACTTTAGATACTACTTCAACCAAGAGGCCTGAAGTAGAGTGGTGTCAATGAGAACAGAGAACAACCTAAGGAGCTGAGAGAACTTGGAAAGTATTGTTCCTACATGTCAAATCAGACCCTGAGGACTGTGGACAGCTGAGAGTCAGATGCTAAAGAGATGTTAAAAGCATAGCAACTGTGACTCCCAACCCACCCAGCCGGGGCTCTATGTGAATTGATGCTGGGCTCTTCTATACATATATACATTCCCATTTCCACACTCATACAACAGGTCCACTCCTTTTTCTTGGGGGTATGGGGTTGGAGGGGTAAATGATACATAAAAGCAACCAAGTAATGAAGAGCCTAGTAGTTGTGCAACAAATAGAGCTCAAACACCTGCAGAGGCCAAAGGCACTGCAATCACATCTATTGCAAAATGGAAAAACAGACTGCAAATCCAGTCACACTGCGGGCTTCAGTAATGACATCAGATATAGCCATTCAACTTGGCAAGAAGGTAAGACTGCATGAATGGAGTTATTGAGGTCCCAGTCCTCAACAACAGAGATTCTTAACCCTTGGGAGAGGTCACAGACCCTTTCTGGAATTGAGTGAAATTTATAGTCCCTCTCCCCCAGAGAAATGCATAGACTCACAAAATTTTATATGTATTTTCAAAGTGTTTACAGTCCTCCCCTAAAACCTATCTAGAGGCTCTTAGTCCATGAACCCCAGGTTAAGAACCCTTGCTATAGAATAATGATAACTATTTTTACCATATACCCCACATTTTAAAAGGTTTTAAATAGGAAGCCATATACATGTGTGTTTATTTATAATTTATATACATTGCAGACTAAAGTATGTACTTTGTAAAGCATACACAAAAATGGAAACAAAAGATTATAATAAAATAAACAAGTTTTTAAACATGTACTTTACTTATTGATGATATAAAGGCTTGTGCCCTTTCTAATAAATACTGTTATTAATTCCACTACTTTTGGTAAAGGTCATATGATTGAACAGGGTTTGTTATTTTTAACCTTGCTTTCACACTTTGTAATATTGCAATTTGAAAGTCTGGTTCTAAATTTAGTTCATTTTTATAATAAGTAACTATTTTACTTGGTCTTATGGTTAGCATGGCTGAAAAACATACTTAGCAAAGATGACTAAAACCAAAAGAAGAACTCCATTACTGGCTGTACTGAATAAAACATGACACCCAATTGCAATCCCATTCACCATTTATGCAAAGGTTTTGGCTAAAATGCAGCTTCTGCATTTCTGTATTTCCTGATGGCAATCAGTTGTTCTTGCAAACTAATCAGATGGTATTGCCTTTTTTACATTTTTAGCGGATGGGCTCAAAACCACTAAAACGCCTCTCTCCCAAGGTTTTTATTTTTATTGTTGCATTGTAATTGTACATGATAGTGAAGTTCATAGCAATACATTCATATATGCACATAACATTATTTGCTCTGCTTCCTTCCCCATACCTTTCCTCCTCCCTCCCCCAGTCCTCTTCCACTACTCTACTGTCTCTCTCCTAATTTTCATGAGTTCCCTCTTCTTTCCTTTTTTTCTCTCTAGATTCCACAGATAAAACACACAGCCCTTGATTTTCTAAGTCTAGCTGATCTCACTTAGCATGATGTTCTCCAGTTCCATCATTTTTCTGCAAATGACATTATTTTGTTCTTTACGGCTGAGTAAAACTCCACTGTGTTATTTTCTTTATTGATTTATCTGCTGTGGACACCTATGTCGGTTCCATAACATGACTACTATTTCACAAGGTTTTTTATCCACGTTAGAAACCCTTGTTTTGAAGTTCAAGTGTAGATATGAAAAAGTTCTTAAAGTTAACATGTATCATAAATTCAATAATGATGGAAATGCTTTCAAATATCCACTTTCAATATCTTCTCTCCAACGCTGAACTTTCATTTGTTCTGAAAGGTAGTTGCTTTTTGAGTCACAGTTAAGAATGTACCATTATCTCAAAGGGGCAGATTAAGTATGTTTCTCTGCTAAGTAGCATACCACTCACAGCCATATGTCACAGAAAACGTCAGCAAATTTGGGACATTTGTCCTTTTGTGGAAGAAGAATGAGTAAGTCATTCTTAAATAATTCTAAGTCCTTTGCCTCAAGATGACCAGTTAACCTCTGTGAAATGTTTTGCAAAAGAGTTGCATAGTGCCTCCCTACTGCAATACAAAGCAGTGTTAAGAGTCTATCATTTAAAATAACAAATCTAAACCGGGTGTGGTGGTACACTCCTGTAATCCCAGTACTTTGGAGGCTGATACAGGAGGATTGCAGGTTCAAGACCAGCCTCAGCAACTTAGCAAGACTCTCAACAACCCAGCAAGACTCTGTTTCAAGATAAAAAATAAAATAGGGCTGGGGGTGTAGCTCAGAGGTGGGATGCTCCTGTGTTCAATCCCCAGTACAAGAAACAATAACAATAATAAATCTAAAAATCCAATTACCCAAGCCCCTGTAAACTGCAAAATAGTACAATAGACTGAAAGTGAGGAAACTTCCTCACAGACCTTTACCATTTCTTTCATTTCCCAGATAATTTAATGTAAACCCTACTTTAGATACCATTGCTCTAATCATACCTGGGGTCCCAAGGTCAGGGCTCTCTATCTCTCTTCCAACCAATTCCCCTGTATGCTATCAAAGTTTAAAGGACTGAGCCAGGTGCATTGGTACACACCTGTAATCCCAGTACTTGGGAGGCTGAGACAAGAGGAAAGCAAGTTTGAGGACAGCCTCAGCAACTTAGTGAGACTCTCAGTAACCTCAAAACGAAAAATAAAAAGGGAGAAGAATGTCTCTGGGTTCAATCCCCAGTACCACAATAAATAAATAAATAAATACATACATACATACATACATACATAAATACTAAAAAAAAAAAAGAAAGAAAAGAAAATGGGGCTGGGGGTATAGGTAGAACATCCCTGGGTTCAATCCCCAGTATCACCAAAAAAAAAAAATTTTTAAAGGATTTGTCTTTAAAGGTATTCCAATTATATTGTAACCATCTCTGAATTACTACCAGTTTGGCAAAAGACACTACAGCCCATTCTGTGACAGCAGTTGTCTTCAGTAGTGTATTACTGGCTAAAGGCATCAGTCAAATAATAAACAGGGCTGGAATAAGGTCCAAGACTCTTCATGCCATATCCTGCCTTAAATCCTTTTTTGGAACATGACAGGGCATAAATAAATCAGTAAATAAATCATGAACTATATTGAGAGCCAGGGGCTTCCAACTTGTATGACCAATCTCACTTATACAGTCAGATACCCTTATATTTATACAAGATGACACTTTTACACTGAAATAGCAAGTCCACTGCATCATCTTAAGAATGTCAAATGATAATATACTGCTTAAAAGAATAGCTACTACTTTAAAAAACAAAAGTACAAGACAGTGGGAAAGATTTTGCACTAACTTCTATTCAAAAAAACACATAATCTGTTTTTAAATATACATAAAAATGAGTGAATAAGTTTCCAGTGTGGTAAGCCTTACATATGGAATCATTTCAAAAATTATGAGAATATAAAATTTGGGGTATAAAACCTGCCAAGAAAAGATGGGACATAAATTTGGAAAATTGACATTTCTCATTCTCATCCAGATTTACATACTTACTACATACTGCTGCCCCCATTCACCTCCCCCCATACACCCTTCAGCGTCACGTGACTGCACCTAGAACATCTGCTTCCCTCTCCCACTTCGCTGGTGCCCTGCTCCCCCTTGCACTTTCCCCTGCATTCGTTCCTGAGTAGCCCCAAGCTTTCCTGTCCTTTCTTCTTTGCTCCTGAGTCTTCCTGAATCCACTGTTTTCCTCTCCCCTCCCTTAAAGAAATCCTGCCCTGCCTTTAATGCTCTTGTCCACCACCAAGCCTGCTATGGAACCTGCCCTGATCTCTCTCAAACGAAAATCATTGCTCCTCTTCCTGAATCTTCAAAGTACACCAGTGTTTCAGTACATCTCTCAGAGCACCCATCACATTTAATTAGTACAGGTATTTGTGTGTTTTGTCTTATCACCTCTCTTGGGTCATAATCTCCTTAAGAATAGGATCTATATCTTATTGTTTCATTTCCCTATCTTTTAACAGCACAGCACCTTGAACAAAGTATGTACTCATATAACTGCGACTTCAATGAATGATTGAATGGCTACTTAGAAATTCAATTACAGACTTCCTGTACCATCTAGAATAGAGAGGGAGGTATGACTTAAGACTGCAGAACAAATAACTTTTCCCTGATTTCCTCCAAATAAACTCACCAAAGTAAAGCCACTATTATACATACAGATGCTTTTAAAAATCAAGGACATTTCGTCCTTCAACCATAGGGTCAAATATGGTGTCACGCCTGTAATCTCACTACTTGAGGGGCTGAGACAGGAGGATTGCAGATTCAAGGCCAGCCTCAGCAATTTAGCGAGACTCTCAGCAACCTAGCAAGACCCTGTTTCAAAATAAAAAATAAAAAGGGCTGGGGATGTAGCTCAGAGGTAGAATGCTCCTACGTTCAATCCCAGTACCAAATAAAATGATATATATATGGTATCACATCATCATATACACATATACACACTCACAACAGAATACCTTCTACTGTTAAACAACCAATTTTATGCTTAATAATAAAAGTATGTAAATATTTTAACCCCATAAGCAAACCAAAATTTTAAGATATTAATATACTACGATATTAATGTTAATATATTAATGTTATCAAAATAAGATCAATCACTCAAAATACAAGTGGAAGCACAGAGAACGACCACATAATTTGTTCCAAAAGAAAGAAAACACTCTAAACTTTAGCTATTTAAACACTAACAAAACTTGAGAGGCAGAAGTTATTGCTAAGAATCCAAAACCAACCATTCAAAGATAAGCTCACCTGCACAGAAGCACTAAAGAATCGACATTACTAAAGTACAAAGGTGAGTGAGAGCAGAAACAGCACAAGAATCTTAAAGTGACACTTTCATTAGGTAGCTGGTATATATGGCTCCTAGGTCATCAGAAAGGAACGAGATGGCAGAAGTCTCCACAGCACATGTATGGGACAGAAACAAAGTCCAGAAAGCAAAAGAGAGTTCTCATGCAGCCAAGTGTGGCAAACATGCTTGGAGAGAAGCCAACTTAAAGTTATGAATGTGACTTGCAGTCAGAAGACCTGGGCTCAAATGCCATTCCTAACACCTACAAGCTGTGCGGTCTTACACAAGTCACTCCACTTCCCTGAGCCTTGGTTCCTCATTTATAAAATGTAGTATGTGGAGCTAGCATAGTAACTTGGCTCAGCGGCAGCGCTCAATAAATATTTGCTGACTCTGAATGAGGGCCACACAAGAAAAGCAGACATTTCTCCCCAGGCATTTCTGTAGTTTTTGAAAGAAGTCTTAATTAATTCCTGGTTAATATTCTTTACTATAATATTTATGGGTCAATTTTTGGCCGAAAATTAAAAACGTAGTTGTCTTTCAGTATCTATGGGGGACAGGCTTCAGAAACCCCTGTCGATAGCAAAATCTGTGGATGCTCAAGTCCTTTATATAAAATGCACAGTAATTGCATATAACCTATGCACATCCTCCCTTATGCTTCAATCATCTCTAGATTATTTACGATAGCTAATACAATGTAAATGTTATGTAAATAGTTGTTATACTATATTGTTTAGGGAATGATGACAAGGAAAAAAGTCAGTACATGTTCAGCATACATAATTTTTTTCAAATGCTTTTAATAAGTAGTTGGTAAACCTGAGGATACAGGAAGCTGACTATCCTCCTTTAGTTCTAGATCATAGATTACTCAAAAGTTTACAAGAATTCTTAAAATGTAAAATCTCTATAGACAAATACTTTTGCCTGGGCTTGGTCTTCTCATCTGTAATATTAAGGCTGTGTGGTTCATGTCATCTAAAGGCTTTTTCCAGTCTAATTAAGGAAAGAGAAGAGAAAGGAAGAGAAAAAGATTGGTTATTACATAACTGAGTAACTGATGCTAAGGGGGTGATAAAAATCAAAATTTCTGGAGAATATACCAGTTTTAGTTATGTTTTTGAAAACCAAGAGAACATAAAGGGAAAGATAATATAATTTAAGTAAAGAAAATAAAATGTATAGCCAGGCATGGTGGCACACACCTATAATCCCAGCACTCGGGAATCAGAGACAGCAGGTTTGAGGTGAGACTTGGCAACTTAGTGAGACCATTTCAAAATTTAAAAATTATTAAAAAGGGCTGGGAGTGCAGCTCAGAGGTACAATGCCTCTGGGTTTATCCCCAGTATGAAAGAAAGAAGAGGAGAGAGAGAGAATATAAAAGCAAAGAAGCAAAATATCTATGGATGATTTTAATACATTCTTCACTTGTGCCATACTTTACAGTTTACAAAGCATTTCTGCATATGCCATCTACAGCAAATTTTCTGGAATGGGAAATAAAACAATCCATTTAAGTGATTTACAATTGAATAAATTTGCAGTCTTCACTAAAAACAATATCAAATAACATTTTAGAAGTTTTTTTCAGCATTTATATGTAGGATGAATTAGAGAAGTAAATGTATGCAGCAAACAGCTATAAGCCTACAAATCACAGAATTTTAGCACAAAAAGTGCCATCAGATCAATATGCTCATTTAATGATAAACTCAAGCCATCCAAGTCAATGTGACTCCCATTATTCCACATTCAAAATGACAAGAGGAAGGCTGGCATGTGGCACACACCTGTATTTCTAGTACTTGAGAGGCTAAGACAGGAGGATCACAGTCTCAGCAACTTAGTGAGACCCTGCTTCAAAATAAAATAGAGCTTGGGGTGTAGCTCCAAGGTAGAATGCCCCTGGGTTCAAGCCTTAGAACCACAAAAATAAACAAATAAATAAGTAAATAAATAAATACCCAAAGTTACATCAACTAAATATCTGGGGGAGCCAAGACACTATACCCTCCCTGTCTGTCTGAAATCAAAGCTCCATTTCTAAAAGATGCTTAAAATTAAGCTTAATTTACTTCAAAATTGTAAGCCAAGAAGGTAAAATTCTAGAAAAATTAAATAATCCAGCGTTATCAGAATGCTGATCCTGTTGATGGGATTTCGCCTCTGTGAGTGAACCTATTTTTATCAGTTTGAATCTCTCTGTCCCTAATGGTCTGGGATTCAGGGCCATTCAATAAAACCAAAGTCCCTACCCTCCACAACGAAACATACCCCAGGCTGGGGAGAGATTAGAACAAAATATTATCTAAGATGAGGGTGACTAGACTGATTAATTTCCATAACTCCTCTAGGGACTACAGCTTCTATTTTGGTATAAGCTACTTATCTTTTAAATATGATAACTTTACTAAGATTTTCTAAAAGCCTATCACTCAAAGAGTCTCAAAAATACTGTGTTGTGGATGGGGGGAACATGGACACAACTTACAATACCTGCATTTATGAAACTGGACTTTCATTTTGGTATCAAGGTTTTATAATAATTCCCTTATTTAGCTATATATACAGCAGAAATATAAAGTAATCATTTCTATACTCTATATTAATCCAAATCCTATATACTCATTAACCATTTTCCAGAACCAGGCTAAAGAAAAAATCTGCACATCTTTAATTGGGCAAGCAAGAATAGTATCCAGTTGCCTCTAGGCCTTTTTATGACCTCTGACACCAGATGTTGAGAGAAAGATAAACAGTCTAACTAAAATGTAAAGAAGGGAGAAGAGAATGTTTGAAATGCCTATACCTCACCTCCAACGGTAAGAAAAAGATCTGAGCCCATGAGTCCTATCCTCAGCAGCCAAGGACCAAAGGGTAAGCTACTGGTTAATGCAGAAGAGAAACAATGAAGAAGTCGTTTCCTACAGTCTAAACTGTCCAAATGGGTAGGAAAGTTATATAAGGTGGGGAGAAATCTGTATGGTTCTGCATCCCACACTGGATGCAGGTTCTGTCATCCAACTCCTGAAACACAAGTACTTCATCCAATCCCACACCCACCTCAGCATCCAATATTTGCAGGTAATGTAGAAAGGCACCCACCACAGCGTTCTTGGACCTCTGCCAGGAAAGTAATGGATGGCCCTCTGAGAATTCCAGTGATTATCATATTTAGAAGACGAAATCACTGCCAAGACAATAATGAGCATCCTGGGGATCTCCTATGCTCCGTGACTTAGGGGATTCTACTCGGTGTTGTATGCTCATATTGACCTCCTATCCCTGTCCTAAAATGAAAGCTAAATTAGGCCATATGGCTTGAAGCCAACCAACTCCATAAGATATGCAACATTACATTCAAACAACGTGAAGTCCTTGGGAGATGGGGCAAAAAAGACAAACTAAAGTACAGAACAAAGGTAGTATCTCTCTAAGAGAAGGTACATAAAATTGATGGCAACTGAGCAAGGAGAGATAAAATGTCCTTGAAAAGCAATTTGAAATCACAGCCTCGTATACAGTCCTTTAGAAAAAAGATTGTCAAGGGACGTCCAATCTCCTCTCTCTCTCCCACTCCACCTTTCAACACCTCTAAACCACCCTCATCACTTACTCAACATTTAGTCCTGGTGAAGACCACTCACTGGATTAGCAGGATCAAGAGGACATGCAGAGAACATTCCATCCTCAGAACATCTTTAAATTATTTAGGCTTGTTTATCACCCTTCCCTATGGAGTAAAAGCATGAAATTTTGCCAACACTTTCACAACATACACCAGTCAGCACCATAGCAACCCAATCCTCTGCCCACCGAAAGATTAACATATGCATAGAAAACAGGAAATTCAGCAAAAATTAAAGTTTGACCCTAGACTCCCTGAACAGTTAAATGTCTTCAGGAGACACAGTATCTTTATATCACACCCACTTCATGTTGCCCTTACAGCTTCCTGGCATAAGCAAGTTCTTGGGATTATACAAACTGCTGCTTCTGTTTCCAGCCCAGATTTCTAGAAATGAAACCCTGGAATTGAGGGAGAAAGAAAAACAAATGTTGGCAGAAAGAGGGAGGAAAATGCATTGTCTATATAATCCCAATTTAAGTGGAACAATCACCATTAGTTCCATCAAGCACTTTTTTTCAATAAAACCACTTACCCAAAAATGCAGATCTAAAACACTCCCTTGGCTTAAACCACACACAAAAAAAAGCAACTTAATAGACACAAACCTACAGATTTTTTCAGATAGAAATAAGGAAGAGATTAGCTATAAACTATGTAAATTTAAGTTTTGCACCTTATAAAACCCAAGCTCAGTGTAGGTTAAATAAGTATAATAAATAAACGGTGCAAAATGTCTACAAAAATCAAACCGAATACCTGTTCTTGTAAGCAGCAGCCCTCTATTTTCTCTCTAAGCCATCTATCAGCCCCCCCTTTTTTGACCCACTGCTCCAGAAGTATAAAGTCTAAATAACAAATGGAGAAAAAATACTGTAGACATTAGTTCACAAAACCAACTTAGACCTTTTCCACAAAGTACAAGAGATAAAATAGAAACGCTTCCATTTTATCTAGTTTATGCCAAATCGCTCAAGGAATGCCTACTTATTAAGTTGAATCAAACCCCACTGCTACCTTTAACCCAAAACTAGTTCTAGTTGAAGAGCCAAAAGACCCAAGCAAATACGCAAATACTTCCTTTTCACATTATTCCCAACATGAAGAAATCCGACCCCCTTCCTACTACATCATAGCTTCTGTGAAACTAGCTGAGAGGCCCCTTTGGCCAACTTTCTTTTTTTTTTTTTTTTAGACTAACCTCCAACCAGTTCCAGAAGAGGAGACAAACCTCAAACAAATTTAACCCTTGAAATCCACCCCTGCAACTGTACTGTATAATCCAAGCATCACGACAGCACTGTCTTACACAGACACTTGAAGATGTGTTCACCACTGAAGTACAAGCACGGTGCCTCATCGCCACCGAGATTTCTGGTGGGGTCCATAGAGGGTGCTGGGACCGCAATTCACTCAAAGACCCTTCATTCACCAACATCATACCTCACATTAAAAATGCACCGTCTCCAAAGAAAGATGTCACCTTTCCCACAAGGACACCTGCCTCCTCCCCACCTCTGCAACGAACGAGGACAGCCGGGCAAGAAAGGCTAACAGATCCTCCAGCTTAAAGTTTTCCTCCCCAGCAAACTCTGTGGCCACAGCACCACGGCCTGTCCTTGTCACACACACAGGGTGTATTGTCAACCCCTCCGTCTCCCTTAACCTCGGCAGACTAGGCAGTGTCTGGCCCATGGGAGTGACTGCTTGAAAAACAACCACCACAGCCTGGTAGTAGGACTAGGGACCCTGGTGTCCGATTTCTCCATGTCTCTTCCAAGAGACTAGAGAGAGCTCGAGTTCGGTCCCTGACCACTAACCAACCCCACCTCGCGATCGTCTGGTCAACACGTTTGCTCCCCTTCCTAGGTCCTTTCGGCAGAACCCCAAGAAGGGGACCGAGCCTCAGCCGCAATGGGAAGACCTGCTCTACCCACCCATTTCTACCTCCGAAGTCCCCCGTCCGGTGCAAGCGAAGGGGAGAGCGCCGGGGCTAGGCAGCAGCGCCGTCGAAGGCTGAGCCGAGGGAAAGGCATGCCACGGCCGCCCCCATTTCGCCGTCCGGGCGAACGAGACTCCGAGAGGTTGGCGGGCTGGCCAAGGTCACGGCGCTCGTCGGGGCCGAGGGGCGCCCGCGCCGACTTCCGGCTCCCCCTCTCGGCCGCGGCTCGGGGCGCCCGCTCCCCCTCGGCCCGCGCCCTCCGCGGATGCTCGCCCTCTGCTAACTAGGGCAACCGGGCGAGCGCGCGGGGAAGCGTCTGCAGCGAGCCGGTCGCCGGGGAGCAGCCCCCAGCTGGTGCCGTGACAGCTGCGACCTCGGCCCCGGCAGCCGCGCCGGGCCCGGCGGGGAACTCGGCGAAAGTGGGAGGGGGACGGCACGGGAGAAAGGCGAGCAGGGGCGGAGGGCGCCAGCTGCTCCCCGCCCCCTAGGGCCGCGGCGGCCGCGCGGCTCGTGACAGCTGCACCCACCGCGAGGCTCCGCGCCCGCCGCCGCCACTCACCTGCCGCCGCCTCTGGGCCGCGCTCCCGGCGCCGCTCGCCCGCGATCGTGGCGGCGCCGCCGCGGCCTCCGCAGCTCCTCGGCCCGGCGCCCGGCCCCCGGGGCCCAGGCGGCTCCGCCGCGGCTCTCCGGCCCCCTCCTCCGGAGCAGGGGTCCCCCCGCAGGGGGATGCAGGACGCCCCGGGCGCAGGCTCTGCCCGACGGAGCAGCGGCGATCCGGCGGCCGAGGTGCTCGAGGCCGCGGCCCAGCCGTCGGAGGACAGCGCTCAGCAGATCGCGTCAGTCTCCCGCTCGCCGGGCCTGAAGAACAGGCATTTCAGCCGCTCTCCGCGGCCGCCATGTTCTCCTCCTCCTCGGCCGCCGCCGCCGCCGCCGCCCCCCGCTCGCGGCCCCGCCCCCTCCGCGCCCCGCCCCGCCCCGCCCGCCGCCCGCCCCGCCCCG
>PVJS01030222.1:0-24246 GCA_004027185.1 Glis glis | reverse complement strand
AGGGCCTCCTAATGCTGATACAAAGGAGCCCAGGAGGAGCCTGGAAGGAAACTTGGAAGTCCACACTTTCACAATCCTGTGACAATCTGGGACTCAGCAGTGGGGTGCGACCCCTTACCATGGGAGGAGAGAGCAGAAGGGGACAGCGTAAGCACTATTCGGACACAGGAAGTGTGGAAAGTTCCAGCCCAGGGCAAGGCCAGCAGCCCTTCCCTCTCCTCTCCTCCCTCCCCACCTGCTGCCTCATTTCTCAGCCCCTTTCCTGCATCTGATTTACAACAGGGCCGTCCAGCCAGCCCTCCGCTTTGGCCTCCCTTGAAGGTTTAATAATTTAATAAGTACTGAGCCCCAAGGTGGGGGTCTGGGCTTTGACCTCCACTCTGGGAAAGGCAGAGAAAACCTGGCCTGTCCTGGCTGATTTATGGCCCCTTTCATGTTTGTGTGTCTATGGCTGGGAACTGGTACCCATGGGGAGGCGGGGGCTACCTGAGGAAGCCTGGCCAAGTCAGGACTGAAGGCTTTGGACTCCGGGTCAGTGGGAGCCAGGTGCATATCACACTACAGGTGCAAGGGCCCTGCCTCTGCCCTCCTGGGAGCTACACGTGACAGGCAAAGGGGACGTTAATTATTGATGGTATCCTGGGGGTAGGGATGGAACTGACAGATCAGGGCCAGCCTGAACCTGCTCACCCGTTTCTCCTGCCTCTAAAACCTCACATCCTTGGGAACACAGCTCTCAAGGGTGCACCCATACATCGGCATTCACGTGATCTCCCAGGGTGCCTCGCTGACCACTGCCCCAGGTCAGAATCCTCAGATGCACCTGCATGAGCAGCTAGCTCCTCAACAGCTTCTTCTCCTGGGTCCCACCTCCAAATCTTCAGGTGAACTTTCGAAAGTCTCTCCCTAAGCCTGGTACAGTGGTACACGCCTGAAATCCTAGCCACTCAGGAAGCTGAGGCAAGAGGATGGCAGGTTCAAGCCTAGCCTGGGCAATTTAGCAAGACCCTATCTCAAAATAAAAAGGTGGGAGGCTGAGACAGGAGGATCGCAGGTTCAAGGCCAGTCTGAGCAACTTAGGGAGACCCTCAGCAACTTAGCAAGACCCTGTTTCAAAATAAAAAGGGCTGGGGAGTATAGCTAGGAGATAGAATGCCCCTGGGTTCAATCCCCAGTACCAAGTTAATAAATAAATAAATAAATACATAAATAAATTTTTTTTGCAGTACCGGGGAGTGAACCCAGGGGCATTCTACCTCCGGACTACACCCCAGCCCGCATTTTTATTCTTTGTTTTTTTGAAACAGGGTCTCATGAAGTTGTGGAGGGCCTCACTAAGTAGCTGAGGCTGGCCACAAACCCAGATCCTCCAGTCTCAGTCTCCCAAGTACTGGGATTACAAGCATGCACCACCATACCCGGCTAATAAATAATTTTTTAAAAAGGGCTGGGGATGCCGGGTCTGCAAACTCAGAGTCTTGAGACCTCATCATCACCTGGTCCAAATGTATGATCTTGGGTAAGTCATTTCACCTCTCTGGGGCTCAGAGAACCTGGGCTTAGAAAAGAGGAAGGAGAAAACAGTCTATGATGCATTTGGGTTCTGATGTTTGAAGTCGGTGGTCACCAGCCCTTCCACTGGCCGCCAAGCACACGCCTGACCCCCTGCCAGACCTTTTCCCCTCGGGAAAAACGTTTAATGGATCATTTGCTGGGAAGATCAGAGCAAGGAAAGGAAAGGAAAGCAGGCATGGAGGAGGAGGGCTCCAGGACCTTTCTGCCCACAGGGACTGATGTGTGAACTGGACAAGGTGGGCGTGAGGGCCGCGAGGACAGAGCCCAGGCCCAGGACTCACCTCTCGATTCTCCCTCCCAGCCCCCGGCCCGGCTCAGGAAGGTACAGTATAAAGAGAATAAGCCAGGGCCTCCGTGCAGCATCACGAGACTCCGTCTGGGCAAAGCACCCTCCCGTCCCTCTCAGGGGCATCTGGACACATTCTAGAATGTCCATTCCCTGGAAAACATCGGCCTCTCAGCAGATGCCAGGCAGAGGCGGGGGCAGCCAAGGAGGGAGGATGGAGAGGACAGCCAGGGTATGTGGAACTGTCTCCGCCCTAATCGTGGCAATGATTCCCCCCCCCCCGGAGATCTTCTCCCTTTTCTGTCCCCATCCCAATCTCTGGAGCAGCCAGGATGGTATTCAGGGGCAACAGGGCCAAAGAAAGCCATCCAGATAAGCCAGCAGACATCCTTCCTTTCTTCCTCCCTCCCTCCCTCCCAAGAAGGGTCCTTTCTCCTTCTCCTGCCCTGTCCCTGCACAGACAGACTTTGTGGCCAGAGGTTTACTTCCATGGACAGAGAGTGGGTGGGGTGTGGGACAGCTCTGAGAGGCAGGGAAGCAGCTGCTTAATGATTTTCTGCTGAAAGTTCCTTGGCCAGGAGGGCTGGATGCCTCTGGCCTGGGCTCAGCCCCTCCACACGCAGCAGCAGCCCCAGCACCCTGAGCTCTGTCCTCCAGCACGGGGTGTTAGTCCCAGGAACGCCCTCACCGCAGCCCTCCACTAGACCCAGCTCAGTGTCCTCAGCTGAATGTCACAATGATATGGAGAGGAGGGAGGGTGACCAGTGCATTTTATATGCAGGGACCAAGGATGACAAATGGACAGTTCTGGCCCAATATGCTTACTGCTCCCCCTCTGGGACTAGGCAGTCAACCCCTACTCACTTGCAGGTGGCTTCCCTAGAGAGACCTTCCCTGACCCAAGGCCAAGTCAAGTTCCCCCACTACAGCTCCCTAGTCTTCCCTGTCACGGCCTTTATCCAAAGATAATTGCTTGAAGAAGTAAAAAAAAAAAAAAAAAAAGTTGGGCAGAGCAAGGAGGGAGAGCACTGACTACTCCCCACCTCCTAAGTGTGGCTGTACAAAGTGACTTTCTTCCAGCCAAGTGTGGTGGCTCACACCTGTAATCCCAGTTCTTAGGAGGCTGAGACAGGAGGTTCAAGACCTGCAATCCTCAGCAACTTAACAAGGCTCTCCACAACTTAGTGAAACCCTGTTTCAAAATAAAAAATTGGGTTGGGGGTGTACTCAGAGGTAGAACACCTGTGGGTTCAATCCCCAGTACCACAAAGAAAGAAAAATAAAGTGACTTTCTTCCAAAGAGTACAATAGGGAGAAAGGGGGGAGTGTACTTTAACTTTACAATGAAGAAACCTGAAAATGCTACCTCTGCCAGGCGCTCAAGGTCAACCTCAACAGTGAGGAGTCATGCGGTAAGCATGCGCTGGGTATGATGTGATGGAAATGGCACTTCACCTCCTGTGGTCTTTCTCTCCAAAATCTACAACTACCATCTAATCATGAGAGGCACATCAGACACAACCTAGCCGGTAATCCTGAAAACTGCCAAGGTCACGAAAACAGGAAAAGCATGAGAAACTGTCACAACCAAGAGGAGCTTAAGAAAACATGACAATGAAATATCTAATTATTAAATGAAATATCTTATTAGCTGGGTGATGCACACCGTGGTGGTGCACACCTGTAATCCCAGTACTTGGGAGGCCGAGGCAGGAGGATCGCAGGTTTGAGATCAGCCTCAGCAACTTAGCAAGACTCTCAGCAACCTAGCAAGACTCTGTTTCAAAAACTAAAGATAAAAAGGGCTGGGGGTGTAGATCAGAGGTAAAATACCCCTGGGTTCAATCCCCAATATCACACACAAAAAAAGAAATTTTTTAAGAAATATATAGGGCTGGGCTGGGGCATGGTGGCGCACACTTGTAATCTGAGTACAGGAGGATCGTAGGTTCATGGCCAGCCTCAGCTACTTAGTGAGGCCTCCGCAACTTAGTGAGACCCTGTTTCAAAATAAAGAGTAAAAAATTGGGCTGGGGGTGTAGCTCAGAGGTAGAATGGCTTTGGGTTCAATCCCCAGTACCGCAAAAAAAAAAAAAACATATACATACACACATACATATATATATATGGGATGTAGTTTAGTGGCAAAGTGCTTGCCTTGCAAGTATACCACCCTAGGTTTGATCCCCAGTTCAAAAAGACAATAAATAAGTAAATAAATAAACAAACAAACAAGCAATGCAGTATCATAGGCATCCTGGTACTGAGAAAGGATATTTGGAAAAATGAGGAAATCTGAGTAATGGACATTAATCATTAGTATTATGTCAATATTGGTTTATTAATTACCACAAATGTTCCATACTAATGTAAGTTGTTAATAATAGGAAAGCTGGGGCTGGGGATGTAGCTCAGTGGTAGAGCACTTGCCTAGCATGCACAAGGCCCTTGGTTCAGTCCCTGGTACCACAAGAAAAGTAAAAGAAAATAGGGAAACTGAGTGTAGGGTATATAGAAACTCTGTACTATTTCTGCAATAATTCTATAAATCTAAAACTATGAGCTGGGTGTGGTGGTGCACGCTTGTAATCCCAGGATTTGGAGGCTGAGACAGAAGGATTACAGGTTCAAGACCAGCCTCAGCAACTTAGTGAGACACCGTTTCAAAATAAAAAATAAAATAGGGCTGGGGGTATAGCTCAGAGGTAGAATAACCCTAGTCTCAATCCCTAGTACCACAAAAATAAATAATTAATAAATAAATAAGGCCGGGCGTGGTGGCGCACGCTTGTAATCCCAGTATTTTGGGAGGCGGAGACCGGAGGATCCGGGTTCGCAGCCAGCCTCAGCTCTCTCTCACTCTCTCTCTCTCTCTCTCCCTGTCTCTCTCTCTCTCTACTTAGTGAGGCCCTCCGCAACTTCGTGAGACCCGGTTTCAAAATAAAGTATAAAAAATAGGGCCGGGGGTGTAGCACGGAGGTAGAACGCCCCTGGGTTCAATCCCCGGTACTGCAAAAAAAATTAAAAAATAATAAATAAATAAATAAATAAATCTGTGTAAAAGAAAGGGGTTACTTTTTTTAGAAGAGAGGTAGCTCCAAAGTCAGAGAGAACTTGGTCCGAATCCCACCCAGCTCCACCTCATATCAGCCACGTGACCTTGCACAAGTTAATTAACCTCTGTAAGCCTCGGTTTGTTGGTGTGTAAATGGGTTAATAAGCATTCCTACTTCAGACAGCTGCTGCCGGCTGAAATGAGGTGATTGCTTTAAGGATGACAGCCCAGGCTCTACACACAGAACGTCCACAATGATCATTCTCCAACTCGTTTTTTGTCCACTTGTCATTCTTGTTCCCCTTTGCTTCCCGCTGGAGGGCGAGCTCTATGGTGGTGAGCCGGCTCTGTTTTGTGTAACCCTGTGGCCACATGCCTAGGGGAATGCTGGGCCATTGCTAAGGCTTAGTGCGTGACTGTTAAATGGAAGAGGCTCCCCACTCACCTTTTGCCCTCCCCCAATCAGAGTATCCCAGGAAACCCCTTCTCCCCCTGGAAGAACTTCAGTCCCCAAGCCCAGCACCACAGCCCGCCTCCCCAGAACTGCCAAGGCCGCCCACCTGCCTCCCCAGGCTCCCCATTCTTTTCTCCTCCTCTCTTAGCCTTTCTTTTCTCTAGGCTCTGCCGTCTCCCCACCACCACCACACACACACACAGAGGCGTCAGCACCTGCTCATTTCCGGAAGCAGCAGGATCCGGGTAATGACCCCTGATAAGCATCTTTTAATAAACCTGAGCTGGATTTGTCATCCTGAAGCTATATTCTGCCCCCTACCCACTCCCCTGCCCCGGCTCCCTCCCACTTCCTGGGCTGGCCCATTAGTGCCTCTGGCCTGGCCAGGCAGCCCCACAGGACCACAGGGCCTCTGGAGTCTGGCTTGCTGGGGAATGGCCAACAGGCAGCGCAGGCTATTCCCTTAGCCTGACCCTCCTCACAGGCCTGCTCATCTCAGTGGCCTGGCCTGGCTCTGCCTGTGCCATCCGGCCTGACCGCTGGCCAGTTCATGTCCCTCCATCCCTGAGGCAGGTTTCCCAGGCGTTACCAAGGAGACCTCTTGCATCCTGCCCAGGGTTGCCAAAGCAACCAGCTCAGTGAGAGGCAGCCCCTCAGCCTCTGGCCCCTGGGTGTGCAGGTCCAGAAATGAGGCAGTTACAGACTAATAGGACATGATCCCTGCCAGCTGGCACACCAGGGAGAGGCAACCCTGGCATTACCTGGGCAGTGCCCAGCTTCTGTCCTCCTTCCTCCCCCGCTCTTCTCTTCCCTTCTGTTACTGCTTTTACCCATCCCACCTCCATCTTGAGCTCTGTGATTTAGAGCCAATGTCTGGGCCTCAATGTGCACACCTTGGAAGTGGGCACAGGCCATCTGCTATGGACTGAATTTTATCCCCCCAAAATCCATCTGCGCGAACACCCAATGTGACTATATTTGGAGACAGGACTTTTGGGATGTAAATGAGGTCATATCAGTGGCCTTATAAGTAGAGGAGGGATGCACACACCAAGGAAAGGCCACTTGAGGACACAGCAAGCAGAAGGCCATCTGCAAGGCAAGAAGCGGGCCCTCACCAGAGGCGACCCTACTGACACCCCGAGCCAGAACTGTGAGAAATAGGTTCCTGATGCCTAAGCCCCTGGAGCTTGGCGTTTTGTTATGGCTGTCTGAGCAGACTAAGATGCCATCCCAGGACAGGGAGAAGAGACACCAATCCAGACAAGTCCTCCCCAAGTCCAGCTTTCTCCCTCAGGAGTTTTGGTGTCCTGGGTAGAAACCCCAACTCTGTCTTTTCCTAATTCAATGTTTTGGGACAGCATCCTTAACATCTACTAGTTTGTCACCTATAACTGGGAATAATAAAACCTGCCTCACATCTACTGAGAGATTAAATGAATTAATTTATATGAAGGCACTGAGCATAGTGTCAAGCAGAAAGTGGGCTTCTTTAAAACCCTTTTTTTATTCCCTCTTCTTTCCAGCTGTTATGCTGCTGCTACAATAAAATCACTATACCCATCTTGTTCAAAAGCCATCCAGGCTCCCATTGCCTACAGAATAAAATCTAAAATCCTTGTCCTGACCTCTGTGGCCCTCCACAGTCGTGCGCTCCTCACCCCTACCTTCAAAGATTGACTTGTTAACTTCCCCAATGGGGCCCCAAGTCCCAGGCCAGCTGCTCCTGACCCCAAGTGCATCTTGCATTTTTCTGCCTCCTGCTTTTGCTGCTGGGCTATCACCAAGGAGCCTTCCAAGCTCCACACTGAATCTCCATCCAACTCCAGGCTCCCTCCTCTGAGAAGATGATGCTACTACTCCAGGAGCACTGGGACTGTTCTGAGGGCCAACAGTTCTCAGGCCTTGGGGACTATCAGAATGACCCGGAGATCTTTTTAAACTTGCATGTTCGGTGGCCCCATCTCCAAGATATTCTGAATCAGTAGGTCTGAGCTAGGGGTTGAAAGTCTGCATTTTATTGTTTGTTTATTTATTTATTTGGTGATACTAGGGATTAAACCCAAGGACACTCTACCACTGAGATATCTATCCCTCAACCCTTTTTATTTTTTATTTTTTTATTTTGAGACAAGGTCTCACAAAGTTGCCACGGTTGGCCTCAAACTTGCCATCCTCCTGCCTCAGCCTCCTGAGTAGCTGGGACTACAGACATAGATGCACCAGCTTCCCAGCTGATGCTGACGCTAATGCTGATGCAGGCAGTAGAAAAACCTCATTTTAGCCAGGCATGGTGGCTCACACCTGTAATCCCAGTACTTGGGAGGCTGAGACAGGGGGATCACAGGTTTACGGCCAACCTGAGCAACTTAGTGAGGCCCTCTGCAACTTAGTGAGACCCTGTTTCAAAATAAAAAATAAAATAGGACTGGGGGTATAGTTCAGAGGTAGAATGCCCCTGAGTTCAGTGCCCAGTACCAAATAAATAAATAAATAAATAGGGCTGGGGGTGCAGGTCAGAGGTAGAACACCCCTGGGTTCAATTCCCAGCACCAAAAAAAAAAAAAGAAAGAAAAAGAAAATCTTCACTTTGAGAAACACTGGCTCAAAATAACAGAAAGTTCTCTCAAAAGTGTCTAATGGTCAGACGTGGTGGCGCACGCTTGTAATCCCAGTACTTGGGAGGATAAATTAGGAGGATCACAGGTTTGCGGCCAGCCTCAGCAACTTAGTGAGGCCCTCTGCAACTTAGTGAGACCCTGTTTCACAATAAAAGAATAAAAATAGGTTCGGGGGTATAGCTCAGAGGTAGAATGCCCCTGGGTTCCATTCCCAGTACCACCACCAAAAAAAAAAAAAGTGTCTAATGACTGGCTGATGGGTCTCCATGGATAAAAACTCTGCAGGGGAGCCAGGCGTGGTGGCGCACGCTTGTAATCCTCTCTCTCTCTCTCTCTCTCTCTCTCTCTTTCTTTCTCTCTCTCTCTACCTAGTGAGGCCCTCCGCAACTTTGTGAGACCCGGTTTCAAAATAAAGTATTAAAAAAATAGGGCCGGGGGTGTAGCGCAGAGGTAGAATGCCCCTGGGTTCAATCCCCGGTACCGCAAAAAAAAAAAAAAAAAAAAAACCTCTGCAGGGGGGCTGGAGCTGTAGCTCAGTGGTAGAACATTTGCGTAGCATGAGCAAGGCCCTGGGTTCAATTCGCAGCCCTGCAAAAAATAAAGGAAGGAAGGAAGGGAGGGAAGAAGGGGACCTTGTGCATTACTTTAGTCAGGTGTGGTAGTACACACCTGTAATCCCAGTACTTAGGAGTGGAGACAAGATAATTGCAGGTTGGAGGCCAGCCTCAGCTAAAAGTTAATGCAATCATTTCAAAATAAAAAAGAAGCTGGGCTCAGTAGCACACGCCTGTAATCCCAGGACTGAGAAAGGAGGATCATAGGTTTGAAGCCAGCCTTAGCAACTTAGTGAGACCCTCAGCAACTTTGGGAGATCCTGTTTCAAAATAAAAAAATAAAAAGGGCTGGGGGTGTATCTCAAAGGTAGAAAGCTCCTGGGTTCAATCCCCAATACCAAAAAATTTTTAATTAAAAATAAATTTTAAAAGGGCAGGGGGGCCGGGCGTGGTGGCGCATGCTTGGGAGGCGGAGATCGGAGGATCCAGGTTTGTGGCCAGCCTCAGCTATGTAGTGAGGCCCTCCGCAACTTCATGAGACCCGGTTTCAAAGTAAAGGATAAAAAATAAGGCTGGGGGTACACCCTTGGGTTCAATCCCCGGTACTGCAAAAAAAAAAAAAAAAGGGCAGGGGGTATAGCTCAGAGGTAGAATGTGCCTGAGTTCAATCCCCAGTTGCAGGGATGGTGGGATGGTGGGAGGGTTGGGAGAGGGCTGGGAATTCCAGACTAGTCCGGCCCTCTCAATCCTCTGGCTAACCAAGGGAGAGCGTGTCAAGAGCCCCATCACGCTCCCTCTGTCCTCTGGGGCTCGGTCCAGACACCAGGAGATTGCTGCCTAGTCTCTTTCCCACACAGATAACAGAACCCTCCCGAAGCGGAATTCTCTGGGGACAGGATGGTATAGTGGCCACAATAATGAACTCCAAAGTCACGGGGCCCTGGGTTTGAATCTCAGCTCCACTGGCTTCCAACCGTGTGATCTGGGATAAGTTACTTCATTTCTCTGAACCTCTTTTCCCCATAGATAAAACAGTGGCAATATCACCTCCCTCAGTAGATTATCGGTAGGGTATCAATGGAAAAATCCCCATATAAGTACTTGGCACACTGTAGCCACCCAACACATGGTGGTTATTATAACTATCATTAGGATGATTAACAACACAGGGTTCAAAGGTAAAGCTGAAATGAAAACCCACAGGTGGGGTGGGTGCTCAGGGTTCAACATGAGGCTGACTCTGTCTAGCCTTTCTAACATCTCCAGGGAGCTGAGGAGGCCACCAGGTATCCCCCACCCCAGTCTGTCTGCTGCATCTCGGGGCAGAGAGCTGGATGAGCTCACCTAGCCTACAAGTGTCATGATGACCAACCAAGAAAGAAGCCCAGACAGAGCTATGGAAATATCTGTGAGCTGGCCAAAGAATGGCTTGATTATCCGATCCTGGTGGTCATGGCCACTGTGGCTAAGGGGAGGGGCACGATGGCAGCAGTATCATAGGAGGAGCCCCTGCTGGACCAGAGGCAGAGGTTCATTAAGACAGCAGCTGTCGCAATATCCGGGATGAGGATCCAGATCCGGGAAATAGCATCAGGAAAGTGAAGGCAGAAAATCAGTTAGGACCTTGTTCAAGAAGGACCCATCTCCACCTACCCCAGGGGGCAGTGTGGACATGCAGGGGCTGCAGACAAGCTCCTGCACCCTCAGAATCAAGGCCCCTTCACCGACCTCAGCAGCTCCTCCCTCAGTCACCCAGGAGCCCCAGCCATTGTGGAAGAGAGACTAAAAACACCAGGTGTCTGGCTGGCGTCACACCCAGCCAGAGCTGGGGGGGGGGCGATCTCCCTGCAGCTGTCACAGCCAGTGGCTTTGTGAAGTGTCCAATTCAAGAAGCACCACCTTTTAAAAGATGGGCAGTCCACGCTGGGCGTGGTGACACACACTTGTAATCCTAGTACTTAGGAGGCTGAGACCGGAGGATTCGGGTTCGCGGCCAGCCTCAGCTACTTAGTGAGACCCTCTACAACTTAGTGAGACCCTGTTTCAAAATAAAGAATAAAAAATAGGGCTGGGGGTATAGCTCGGAGGTAGAACGCCCCTGGGTTCAATTCTCAGTACCGCAAAAAAAAAAAAGAATAAAAAATAGGGCTGGGGGTGTAGCCCGGAGGTAGAATGCCCACTGGGTTCAATCCCTGGGACTGCAAAAAAAAAAAAAGGGCAGTCCACACCTAGGTATAGTACATACCCAAAAGAACTAAAAACAGGTGTTCAAACAAAAACTTATACACAAATGTTCATAGCACTAGTATTCATAATATCCAAAAGGGGGAAGCCCCAAAGTCCATCAACTGATAAATGCATGAACAAAATATGGCATATTCATACAGTAGAATATTATTCATCCACAATATAAAAAGAAGAGACGTGCTACAACCTGGATGAACCTTGAAAATACTATGCTAAATCAAAGAAGCCCAACACAAAAGGACAAATGTTAAATGATTCCCTTCATGTGAAATGTCCAGAATAGACAAATCCATAGAGACAGAGACAGGAAGTAGATTAGTGGCTGCCAGGGATTTAGGGGAGGGGGGAGTGGGAGCGAATGCTTAATGAGCACAGGGTTTCCTTCGGAGATGATGAAAATATTCTGGAATTAGATAGAAGTAGTAGTTGTGCAACACTGTAAATGTACCAAATGCTAAATTATACACTTGTTTAAATGGTTAAAATGGTGATCTTTATGTTATGTAAATTTTACTGCAATTAAAAAAAAAAGATGGGAGGTAGCCCATTCAATTCCCATCTATGTCTGACCACTGGGGCTGAGTAACTCTTCCAGAAGGCTTTCCTACCTTTTCTTATTTGCCTGTTCCTCCATACTTAGCACAGAGCAGGCAGGCACTCATAGCTTAAGTTAGAGGAATGAGGAAGAGCTTTATTCCCGGTGTTTTTCTCCATAAAGCAGGAACCCCAGTCACCCTATGGGCCTTACTGTAAATATATACACACACTTATTCCACCAAGCCTTGGAATCTGTCCCTTCCTCCTCTACACACACCCTGGGACTCCACTGCATCCCTTGCCATCCAGTTCCTGCAGTTCCCTCCACAGTGAGCTCAGCTCCCGGAAGCCCCATCTCAGCCCACACACCTGGGGTTTGAACAGTCCAACCACGCAAGCACGTGGTTCCATTCACTCCCTCAGCCTTGCTTTTCCAAGTAGATCTTTTCAGCCTATTAAAGCCCAAGGATGTCAAAAGCATTCACTTCTGAGCCCAGGACACAGCAGCTCCTCAGGCTGCCTGTTGGTCCTAAGCCCAAAGCTACACCACCACGGAGCTCCCCACAATACTCCTAGACCAATGATCCTCAGACGTCAGTGAGAACCACAGCAGCATGTCTCAGGAAGACCAAAGTGAAGGCCAACCCCATTTCACGTCAGCCTGACAGTGAGGCCAATCTATGATTACCCATCAGTCCCAGGGCCCCTGTTATGCCAGGTCCCCTCTAGTTGTTTTAATTAAAACGGTGAGGAATTAATAGAGATAACAAGTATAGAAAGAGGGGGGAAACAGTTGGTTGCTCTGCCCCCAGCAAATTTCTTTTTTTTTTTTTGAGGTACCGGGGATTGAACACAGGGGCGTTCTACCTCCGCGCTACGCCCCCGGCCCTATTTTTTATACCTTATTTTTGAAACCGGGTCTCACGAAGTTGCGGAGGGCCTCACTAAGGAGAGAGACAGAGAGACAGGGAGAGAGAGCGCTGAGGCTGGCCATGAACCCGGATCCTCCGGTCTCCACCTCCCAAAGTACTGGGATTACAAGCGTGTGCCACCACGCCCAGCCCCAGCAAATTTCTTAATGGGCTCTGCAAAGAATTAAAGTTGAATTCCAAGTGAGTACAGAAGCAATCCCAGCAGAACTCTGCATGGACTGTTAGAATCACAGCCTACTGGGGTCAACGCCAGTACTATTAGAATGGAATTCTGGCTGACCAATGATCTATCAGAGAAAACACCTAGGTCAATGCTGATTCAGGTAAGAGGGAATTCGTAGTGAACAGTAAACAATTACAGAATAAAGGTGATGGTTCTATTAGGGTGGACAGATGGGAACAGGTCCCCAGAAGTCAGGCTGAGGAGGAGGATCAGCAGATCCAGGATGAAAGGTGGAGAACACTAACAGGCAGCCTTCATGAGCACATTCTCTCCTGCATTTCTGACCGGAAGGAGCAGAATCAAAATTCCCATCGCAACCTACAGTAGGTGTGTGGATGGGGACAGGGAGGTGGGACACCCTCTCCTTCCCCACCCCCTCCTACTTCCTGCCAAAGACCCTAGCCACAGATCCTACAATCTCAAATTTTAGGTAAAAAGAAGTACAATTCTTGGGGCCTCCTCTAGACTTCCATGGAGTCAAAGAAAAAATAGGACCTTTTTAGGGGGACACACTGAGAGTATTAAAGGACAAGTCAACTCACCAGCCCCCTTCCCTGAAGGACAGAGCGCGACTTTGCCACCTGACTGACCCACTAAGCAATTAGGGCAAATCACTAGGCTTTCCCCTCATTCTTCTCACTTGTAAGGGAAGAGCTTGAACTGAATGATGTCCACAGGTTCCCCCATCATTAGGAATCTGTTTCCAATGCTCAGAAACAGTCTTTATACTTTACATACTAATACAGCTTATTTCTGATTATAAAAATAATGCTTATTTATTGCACACATTTTAGAAAAGAGCAAAACATAAACCAGGAAAGAAAAAAAATCTTGTATGATCCCATTACACAGAAGAAACCATTGTTAACCTTTTGGAAACTTTTCTTATGGGATTTTGTTCATTTGTATTTATTTATTTGTTTATTTTGCAGTAATGGGGATTGATCCCAAGGGCATCTACCTCCGAGCTACACCACCAACCCTGTTTTATTTATGTTGAAACAAGGTCTCACTAAGTCGCAGAGGGCCTCACAAGTTTGCTGAGGCTGGCTGAGAACCTGCAATCCTCCTGTCTCAGCCTCCCAAGTACTGGGATTACAGGCGTGCACCACTACTCCCAACTCCATTCATATAATTTCTTTTTAGCAAAATTGGGATCATACAGTCTTTATAGTCTTGTATCCTGTCCTTATGTTGTGAGCATTTCCTCAAGTAATCAAATATTCTTCAAAAATACTATCTTTTTTTTTTTGCGGTACTGGGGATTGAACCCAGGGGCATTCTACCTCCAGGCTACACCCCCAGCCCTATTTTTTACTCTTTATTTTGAAACAGGGTCTCACTGAGTTGCGGAGGCCTCACTAAGTAGCTGAGGCTGGCCGCAAACCCGGATCCTCCTGTCTCAGCCTCCCAAGTACTGGGATTACAAGTGTGCGCCACCACGCCCGGCCAAAAATACTATCTTAATGACCCCATATACTCCAACAAAAGGATATACCATGATTACTTTAGGTTGCTGTCCAACTATAATAATGCTACCATAAACACCTTAGCCTAGTGCTACAAGTATTTGCCTGCTTCTCCATTTCCCTACAATCAATTCCCCTAGGTGGAATTACAAGGTCAATGAATATGATATTTTAAAAGGGTCTGGACATGTAACACCCTTTTCATTTTCAGAAAGACACAACAGACCCTCTGATTTTCCTGAGCCAAGTGGGAACTAAAGTTCTAAGAGTTGGAGTTGGAATGCAGGACAGTGATCCTGTCTCTCCTCTCTGTCTTGAAGGTTAACTGCCCCGCAAGAGGGCACAGAATTCCAAGTGAGCAGATAGGGGTCTGCAGCCTCCCTCTGCCTCTTGCTGGCCTCAGAACCTGAAACAATTCTTGGTTCTCCTCACCTGCAAAATGGCATGATTAGCTCTGCTCTGCGGACTACCGGGAGTGGTTTCTGTACTCACTGAAAAGGTGTTGTGAAAGTTCTTGGTAAACGTCCATGCTTTCTGTTGAAGGGCACTACTATTGCTTTTCTCATAGCCTGAGGATTGTTTTTTGTAAAAGGCCAAGGGCTTCCCCTCCTGGCTTCTAGCCGTCAGCATGCCCAGGACATGCTGAAGAGAACAGAAAAGCAGCTTCCTGAAGGGAATTTGCAGGGGCTGAGGGCCTGGAAGGGCCGCAGTGTCTTCCAAAGGTCAGAGAAAACTGGAAGCTGGAAGGCGGGGGACTGGGCTTAGGGCCCCCAGAGGGTACTGGGTGGATCCAAAGACATAGAGAGCAAAGACCTTCCTGGTAAATGTCTGTTTCAAGTCTTCCAGCCTCTCTTTTCTAGGTTCGGACTAGACATCTGGTCTTTGGGGGGACTGAAACCAAGCTGATTCAGTAGCTGCAGAAAGTCAACAGCTGCCGAGGACCCCAGGAGCTAGCCATCAGCTCCTGCCCCTTCAGTCCTGGATTTGTAAGACCCTCTCATTAGAAATGCAACTAGTGCTTCCAGCCTGTGCTCTCCAGCCCTAGGCAGAAGAAAAGGAGACACAGCAACTCCCCTGAGCTCAGCTGGACCACCTGGGCTTCCCTCCACACTCCCTCATCCACCCTGCACATGCCCTTCCCCACCTCTTCACGCTGCCCTAACACCATGGTCCTGAGGTGACTGACTCCCAGTGACGTTCCCAGGGCTGGCAGGGACAACTACGCAGACCCAACCTAACGCCATCCTCCCCACCAGCAGCCCCCACCCCCCAGCCCACCTCCACAGCCAGATGTGCATCTCCTGTCTCCAAATGCACACAACAGGTGGCACCTGTACGTCCTCCCCAACAACACCTCTCCACCTCTCACTCCCCCTCCACCTGCGCCCCAGACCTCCAGCTGTGCCCCGCCGGCAAAAGCCTACCTTTGAGGTTTTGAGGGTGGCCCCGCGGCGCCCGGCTGGGGTTTCCTCGTGGCAGAGAGGGGATACTGGAGAAGTTGTTACCCATGGCATCCGGTCCCGGGGGGTTCTGCTCTCGCTGGGCGCGGGCGAGGCTGGGCAGGAGCGGAGGTAAAGTGTGCAAGGGTGTGCGCGCGCGGGTGCGCGCCGCCGGGGGAGGGCCCTAGCGGGGCTGCGGCCGGGGGCGGACGGGCCGCTCCCCTCCTCCCGCTCCCTGGGCGTCGCGGTCCTCGGCGGGTCCTGCCCGCCGCGGGCGTCCTGGCGCGAGCCGGCTACCTGCCGCCCATGCCCCGCGGCGGGGCGGGCCCCGGGCTGCGCGCTCCCTGCGGCTGGCGCTGGGGTCCCGGCTGGTGGTGGGCTGCGCGGCGGCTCCGGCGCGCTCGCCCCGGGCCATAGAGTCAGGGCGCCGCGGGGGGCCGGCGGCGGGCGGCTCGGCGGCAGGCTCGGTCCCCGCCCGCGGGGACGGCCGCTGCGGCGACGTGCGTGGCGCCCTCCCGCCGGCCGGGCTGCATGGAGCGGGGCGTGCGGGCGCTTCCGCGGTGGCTGGGCTCCCCCGGCCGCCGAGCTCGTGCTCCCGCCGCCCGGGCCGCCCCCGCCCCCGCCCCCGCCGTCGCCAGGACTCCGGGCTCCGGTTGTTATGGTGACAGCTGCGCCGGTGAATGAGCGTCTTAGTGACACGCGCGCGCCCGCTCCGCCAGATGTGGCCCGGGGCGCGCCGCGTTCCCGGCTGCCACAGTCCTCGGCCGACCGGCGCGGGCTGGGGCTCCACCGGGCTGGGCGTATTCGTCTCTGCGAACCGTGGACCTTGATTTTGAAAACCAGAGACGCAGTACCGCCAGAACGCTGAGCTCCGCGGATGCCAGGGCGGGGCAGGTAGCACTAAAGTGATTTCCTAGCACCAGATACAGACAGGGCCTGGCACAGTGAAACGCTCAAGAGTAAATGGATGATTGAATTGAGATGAGGAGTCGAGATGAGCATCCCCCCCCCCATTCTCAGGCAATCCAGGGGGCGCTCTGGCAAGGACTCAGAGCAAGAACCCAGGCAGACCCATTACCTAATAGCAGAACCACAAGACTGGTCTCCCAGCAAGCTGGGCAAACGGACCTCAGGGACAAGCCATAGGAGAAACACCCACTCCGAGCTGAGTAGCCCTGAATGGGGGAGAGGGGTCAATGGGTATAGCAGTCAAAGAAGGCTTCCTGATGGAAGGGGTCTTCCCTACGTGTCCTGTTCACCTGAGTCTGCCATCAGTGCAGTGCAGGAACAGGAAATCATTCTCCTTCTACTTGGGGCCTGGGGCATCTCTTTCTCCCACTGTTAGCAGGGGAAGAAGATGCCCCAAAGTTCTCTTGGAGAATCAGCCTTCCTGCCCCTCTAGGTCACCCCTAGCTCCCTGATCGGGCTTTAGCAACTCTGACTCAGAGTCCATGAAGACATGGGGGGGGGGCAATGTGTATTTCATCATCCCCTTCTGGAAGGTTCTTCCCCCAAGTCCCCATGTGATGGCTTCATCATTATTCAAGCACAGTTCATATCCTGACCTTCCCTGATCATTCCAATTAAAGAACATCCACCACTCTCAGTCACTTTCTGTAAAATTGTTCTATTTTATTTTCTTCATAGCTTTAATGTGAATTTGTTTTAAAAGTAGCCTTTCCTAGTTGGGCGCAGAGGTGCATGCCTGGAATCCTAGTACTTGGGAGGTTGAGACAGGAGGATTGCTGATTGGAGACCAGCCTCAGCAATTTAGTGAGGCCCTTAGCAACTTAGTGAGACCCTGTTTCCAAATAAAAAATAAAATGGGACTGGGGTTATAGCTCAGGGATAGGACCTCCTGGGTTCAGTCCCCAGTACAAAAAAAAAAAAAGCCTTTCCTGCTGAAGATGGTGGCACATGCCTGTAATACCAGTACTTGAGACAGGAGGATTGCAGGTTCTAGGCAAGATCCTCTTTAAAAAAAAAAAAAAAAGAAGGGCTGGGAGTGTAGCTCGGTGGTAGAGCATCCCTGGGTTCAATCCCCAGGACAGAGAGAGAGAGAGAGAGAGAGAGAGAGAGACAGAGAAAAGAAAAGAGAAAGCCTTTCCTCTAGGAGTGGTGGTATATACCTGTAATCCCAGAGACTTGGGAGGCTGAGGCAGGAGGATTGCAAGTTCAAGGCCAGCCTGGGCAACTTAGTGAGACCCTGTCTCAAAAAAAAAATTAAAAAGTGCTGGATAGCCAGTCATGATGGTTCATGTCTGTAATCCCAGTACTTGGGAGGCTAAGACAGGAGGATCACAGGCTGGAAGCCAGCCTCAACAACTTAGCGAGGGGCTCAGCAACTTAGCAAGACCCTGTTTCCAAATAAAAAATTAGCTGGGTACCGGGCATGGTGGTGCACGCTTGTAACCCCAGTACTAGGGAGACTGAGACAGGAGGATCGCAGGTTCGTGGCCAGCCTCAACTACTTAGTGAGGCCCTCCGCAACTTAGTGAGAACCTGTTTCAAGATAAAGAATAAAAAATAGGGCTTGGGGTATAGCTTGGAGATAGAATGCACCTGGGTTCATTCCCCAGTAACACACACACACACACACACACACACACACACACACACACACACTAGCTGGGCGTGGTGGCACAGGCCTGTAATCTCAGTACTTGGGAGGCTGAGACAGGAGGATCGCAGTTTTGAGGACAACCTCAACATGTGGTAAGACTCTCATCAACCTAGCAAGACTGTTTCAAAATAAAAATAAAATAGGGCTGGAGGTGTAGCTAAGAGGTAGAATGTCCCTGGGTTCCATCCCAGTACCACAAAAAAATTTAATTAATAAATTTAAAAAGGTTGGGGGTGTAGCTCGGAGGTACAATACTTCTGGGTTCAATTGACAGTGCTGAAAAAAAAGACGGGGCTAGAGATCAGTGCAAGGTCCTAGGTTCAATGCCCAGCACTGAAAGCAAAACAGTAGCCTTCCCCCTTGTTATGTTTTGCCTTCCCCACTAGAGGATAAACTCAGTGAGGTCAGTCACATTAACCATGGTGTCCCTAGCCCCTGGGAGAGAGCCTGCACATGACAGATTCTCAAAATATATTTGTAGAAAAGACGAGTCCCATTGAGTGCCAGCAGCAGAATTCTGTTGAGACCCTTGGGACTAGGGCCTTCTGAATCATTCATCCATCCCCTTCCCTGCCCTCCACCCCCACCCTATTCCAGGCATCACACCCTTGAATGTCAGGGACTCCAGGTGAGCTAGAAATATCTGTGACAAGCCGGGCATGGTGGCGCACGCGTGTAATCCCAGTACTTTGGGAGGCAGAGATCGGAGGATCCGGGTTCAAGGCCAGCCTCAGCTCTCTCTGTCTCTCTCTCTGTCTCTCTCTGTCTCTCTCTCTCTACTTAGTGAGGCCCTCCGCAACTTCGTGAGACCCGGTTTCAAAATAAAGTATAAAAATAGGACCGGGGGTGTAGCGCGGAGGTAGAACGCCCCTGGGTTCAATCCCCGGTACCGCAAAAAAAAAAAAAAAAAGAAAAGAAAAGAAAGAAATATCTGTGACAGGCGCTGTCTGGGGTCTGGAAGGAAAGACAGCCCCAGACCCTGGAGGATGCTGCCAGCATCTTGGATACACAGGATCACATGCTGGCCAGCTGTAGGGTGGACACGGGAGGCCAGGGACTGCTGGCTTATTTATGGGCAGAATCTATCCAAGGCTGACTCCGTTATGATGACTCATGCGTCAGAAATCCTGGGCTCTGAACCACAACACACACATTTGCACACACACCTCCAGGCTGTACAAGTGTACTTACTATGCAATTTGCACACTCACTTCTATACAGACACACAACACACACACTCACTTCTATACAGACACAACACACACATGAGCGTGCACATGCACATGCACAGTCATATCCCTGAAATCTGCTGGAATGAAGTCATCGTGAGCTGCTGCTAGGATCAGGCCTTTTACAAGTGAGAATAAATATGAGGACTCTGTATAGAGAAGGCCGGTTTCCCGCAAGTGTGTGTGTGTGAAGTGCAAGGTCTTTGTTGGGATTTGCAGACGGTGGCTGGGGGAGGCTCAGGGCCCTTCCTAGAGTTGTCCCACCTCTCCTTCCTTCTGGAAAGAGAAGCCACTGGGGCACAGGCAGGGGAAATGGGTGGGTGTGAGGCCCCAAAGATAGAGAACAACAGGGATGTCACAGGCCCCATATGGCCTAACCCGGGGGCTGTGGGCAAAGCAGGGGAGAGAGAAAGGTCAAAGGGAAGAGTCCAGAGGCGGCCTCCAGCCTCTGCAGCACAGGGCAGCCTGATCCCAAGGAGCCACGAAGGATGGTGAAAGGCATCAGGGACAAAGGCAGGGAACCGAGGGCAGGATAGAAACTTCCCCCAACCCAAGGATGTTGAGGAGATCATGGGAGGAGCCCCAGGGCTGGGACTTCAAGGCAAGGGAGGCACCCGGCACAAAACTGAAGGTGGCTGCATCTCAGGGCCTTGCAGGTGTCACCCCACACTGGTGCAAGCCCCGGAGTAGGGCCTCTTACGTGTCACACCCTAGACCCCTTCCTAGCCTCACCCTGGTACTTCCAGGGAGCTCTGGACTGGGGGAGGTGACACTGTTGTTCAGTGTCAACTGGGTGCAGGTCTCCGGCCAGGCAGGGACCTAGATGCATGTAGCTGCATGGAACACAGAGAGGCTGAGCGTGACCCCCCGATGGAGGTCTTGTGCTCCAGAAACCCTTTCCTGGCAGGGACTGTGGTTAGACCCAGCTCAGAGCATCAAAGAAAACCAACACCCGCTTCCCCCTGCACCTCGATGCCTTCAAGCCACCCTCCACCCAGGCAGCTGCCAGGGACAGAGAAGCAGCCCACCCCCATCCCAGAGAGGAGGAGGGAGAAGAACCTGCCAGGGAAACGGGCTGCATGAAGTCACTGTTTTGGTGGCTTCAGTGGAAGCTATTAATACCCACAAGGTGGTGCTCCAGCACCTGTCGCCGTGGCAACCCCCCTCCCAGCAGTGTGGTTCTGAGGCCGGGCGGTGGGCGTGTGTACACTTGTGTCCTTGTGTGTGCAGGCATAGGACAGGGAGGACCCTAGGTGGGGACCTAAGGAAGAACCAGGATTCCCTCAAAGGTAGCTCCAGAGCCCCCTCCCTTCCCCTCACCCTGAGTCCCCCTTCTTCCCACTGTTTTTTTTTTAATCTCTCTCTCTCTCTTCCCTTCCTTCTCTGCTTCTCCCCACCCGTCGTTCTCTCTCCTTGCTGTTCCATGCCCCATCTCCTCCTGCCTGGTTCACCTCTCTAACCCCTCTTTCTCGCCCTCCACAGCTCCCACCCAGCTAAGTTCAGGTCTTGAAACTAAAATTATAAAATATTTGACTGAGCCAGGCGTGGTGGCACACGCTTGTAATCCCAGAACTTGGGAGGCTGAGACCTGAGGATCCAGGTTCGCGGCCAGCCCCAGCTACTTAGTGAGGCCCTCTGCAACTTAGTGAGACCCTGTTTCAAAATAAAGAATAAAAAACAGGGCTGGGGGTGCAGCTGGGAGGTAGAATGCCCCTGGGTTCAATCCCCGGTGCCGCAAAAATATAAATAAATAAATAAATAAATAAATAAATAAATAAATAAATAAAATATTTGACTGAGCCAGGTGTGGTGGCCCACGCTTGTAATCCCAGTACTTGGGAGGCTGAGACAGGAAGATCGCAGGTTCGCGGCCAGCCCCAGCTACTTAGTGAGGCCCTCTGCAACTTAGTGAGACTCTGTTTCAAAATAAAGAATAAAAAATAGGGCTGGAGGTGTAGCTGGGAGGTAGAATGCCCCTGGGTTCAATCCCTGGTACCGCAAATAAATAAATAAATAAATAAATAAATAAATAAATAAATAAAATATTTGACTGAGCCAGGCATGTTAGCGCACGCTTGTAATCCCAGTACTTGGGAGGCTGAGACAGGAGGATCCCAGGTTCGCGGCCAGCCCCAGTTACTTAGTGAGGCCCTCTGCAACTTAGTGAGACCCTGTTTCAAAATAAAGAACAAAAAATCGGGTTGGGGGTGTAGCTGGGAGGTAGAATGCCCCTGGGTTCCATCCCCAGTACCTCAAAAAAATAAATAAAATTAAATGTTTGACTGAGAACCCTCTTCCTTCCTTCCATGAGCCCCTGGATACCGAGCCCAGAGCCAGCCACAGGGTTAGCCCCTACCAGACAGGGAAAAGTGGGGTTCATCTAGGCTGGGCTGGGCCCCCCTGAACTTGAGACTACCCTAGTAAATAGCATAACACCTTCCTCCCTGCTGAGAAACTGGCCTTAAGATAGGAAACAGACAGCCACATGTGTGGTACCTGTATTCCCAGCTACTCAGGAGGATCACAAGCTCAAGGCCAGCCTGGCAAGCTTAGTGAGCCTGTATCAAAATAAAAAGTAAAAAGGTCTGGGGGTACAGCACCCCTGGGTTCAATGCCCAGTACCACAAAAAAGAAAAAAAAGGAAATGGCCACAGGCATTCTCCCTGAGTGCTGATACATAGCAGATACATAAGACATATTTTGGGGGGGTACTGGGGATGGAATTCAGGGGCATTATACCTCCCAGCTATACCTCCAGCCCCATTTTATTCTTTATTTTGAAACAGGGTCTCACTAAGTTGTAGAGGGCCTCACTAAGTAGTTGAGGTTGGCTGCGAACTTGCAATTCCCCTGTCTCAGCCTCCCAAGTACTGGCATTACAAGCATGCACCACCATGCCCAGCCATAATATGTATTTTTTAAGTGAATCCATGAATAAAGAAACAGATGAAGCTGGGCATGGTGGTGCACACCTGTAATCCTAATACTTGGGAGGCTGAGACAGGAGGATTGCAGGTTCAAGGACAGCCTCAGCAAGTAGTGAGACTCTCATCAACTTACCAAGACCCTGTTTCAAAATAAAAATAAAACAGGGCTGGAGGTGTAGCTTGGAGGTAGACTGCCCCTGGGTTCAATCTCCAGAAACAGTTGAATTAACTTATCAACACAGCCACCTAGCCAGCCAGACAGCTTTGCTAGGATGAGTCCCCTTCTGAATAGTGCCTTTCCCACAAAGTTGTCCAGAGGCTAGACCTTCCTTCTGAGGCATGAAACTCTGCCTGGGGTGGGCATAGCACTGCCTCCTCTGCTCTCTGGACAGACTTGCCCTCGGGGAGGTGGCCCCTTCATAGACCCTGAAACTCTTATATTTGGGACCAAACCCTATCAGGGCAAATACACTAAAATATACCACATCCCACATGAAACATAATTTTCTTGCCTTAAACATTGTGAAAGGACTTTTACAGATTTGTCTGTTGGAATAATTGGACTACAAGGAACTCATTAAATTTCCAACTGGTTTTATGTCTAAGCAATCGTATGTGTATGTTGGATTTCTTGCCAAGAGGGAAAAACCTCTGATCGTCTTCAAATGTAATGAAATGTTTATAAGTACAAATGTTTTAATGATTAATGAAGTTGATACAATGTTAAGTTTTGTAGGCATTTAAGTGAACACTTCTTAATATTGATTTTGAAGTTTTCCTTTCATGATTTGGAGCCAGTAATTTGTTTTTTTTTCCAGTCTCAAGCAGATCTTAAAAGCCTATGAGCCTAAACCGGGCACTATAAGTGCACACCTGTAGTCCCAGTACTTGGGAGACTGAGACAGGAGGATGGATCGATCGCAAGTTCAAAGCCAACCTCGGCAACTTAGCAAGACCCTGTTCAAAATAACAAATAAAAAGGGCTTAGGGTATAGCTCAGTGGTAAAGCACCCCTGGGTTCAGTCTCTAGTACCACACACATGCACACCCACATGGCCTGTAGTCCCATTATTTATTGTCTTTGGGCTCCTTTGAGTGTAAAAATATGATCTTCTATCTCCCCTATATCAAGTTATTTTATAGTTCTTCTCATATGTATTTACGTATCCACATTCTTTTCTCTTTTCTGTGTCCATTCAGCCAGATGTCTATTGAGTGCCTGTCATGGGTTGGATACTGCGTTATGTTTATGTATTATTGTTTCTTTCCAATTGCATATTTTTGGATTCTCTTTCTAATACTGCTCACAAAAAGTATGTTAAACTCTCTTCCTCTGATTTGAACTTTATTTCTTGCACAGTTAATTGAACTGCGTGTATTTACTACAGACCTTAGAGATACAGTCAGGCATGGTGGTGCATGCCTGTTATCCCAGTTCTTGGGAGGGTTAGACAGGAGGATCACAGGTTTGAGGCCAGCCTTAACAACTTAGTGAGGCCCTCAGCAACTTAGTGAGACCCTGTTTCAAAATAAAAGAATAAAATAGGGCTGAGGTATAGCTTAGAAGTAGAATGCCCCTGGGTTCCATCCCCGGTACCACCAAAAGAATAAATAAACAAAAGGACAAACAGAGGTCCCTGCAAGAAGTACAAAGGAAGCCGGGTGTGGTGGCGCACGCTTGTAATCCCAGTACTTGGGAG
Organism: Glis glis; assembly: GCA_004027185.1. NCBI lineage: Eukaryota > Metazoa > Chordata > Mammalia > Rodentia > Gliridae > Glis > Glis glis. The sequence continues at coordinate 375 of PVJS01030222.1, read as the reverse complement.
GCTGAGACCAGAGAATCCAGGTTCGCGGCCAGCCTCAGCTACTTAGTGAGGCCCTCCGCAACTTAGTGAGACCCTGTTTCAAAAAATAAAGAATAATTACATATGAGAATATACCAATGTCAATCTTAGTACTCTGTGTTGGGGGAGGGTAGGGGGAGCACCAAGTGCTGCGTGCATGTATGTTAATGTCAATTTGATTTCCATTGTGAAGTGAGACTATAATGCACCAATAAAAGCACATTTAAAAAAATAAAATAAAGCTGGGCGTGGTGGCGCACGCTTGTAATCCCAGTACTTTGGGAGGCAGAGACCGGAGAGACCGGAGGATCCGGGTTTGCGGCCAGCCTCAGCTCTCTCTCTCTCTCTCTCTCTCTC
>PVJS01030221.1:0-24240 GCA_004027185.1 Glis glis | reverse complement strand
AAACTTCTGAGCTCAAGCAATCTTCCTGTCTCAGCCTCTCAAGTACTGGGACTACAGGCAAATGCCACTGAGCCCAGCTTGTATTGTTTTTAAGTAGGGGAAAATGTCAGAGAAATCTGACCCTTCACCTTAAACAGAGAAATAGCGCTTGTACTGACATGGATTCACATACTGTTACAGTTTAGCCACAAATTCCCAGCAGTCAGTATAAAGGAGAAACAGCAGTCAGTATAAAGGAAGCACACACATTCCAACCTGGGAGCACCCTGCTTAACCCTCTGCTTACAACCCCCACAATTTTCTTGGAGCCAGGCAATAGTCACACTGAGTTCCAGCACCCATCCAAGCTAAGGTGTGTTGCAAAGGGTGGACATAGTGTGGGGCTAGAGACTCGTGAGCCAGCAGGAACAGTAGCCCAGCCACCTTCCCCTGGGAGCCTTCGTTTGATTGAGAAATTACTGTGGTGGTGGCAGCTGTAATGAAAGGGGAAGCAGAGCCCCACAGGCGACAGCTTTATCTCCCTCTACAACCCGAGATGGATCTGGTGGCAGCACAGTGCCCACGGCCAGAGATTTCTTTCCTCTGCTGCCGGCTGGGCCCAGGGACTTGTCAAGCCCAAGTAGCACATGGATTGCAGGCAAGGAGAGGCTGGGTAAGTGCGAAGTCAGGTTCCACTGACCAAAGAGCGACCACTATACCCTGGCGGGGCTGGCCCCAGGTGTTAGTTAGCATGAGCCCTAGAGAAAGACCAGCATCTGGATTCTAGCCTCACAGAACGTGGTGTCAATTCAGGGTTTGCTGCAGTCTGAGTGTGGCACCTTACAAGCTGAGAGGGATTGTGCCTGCCTGGTTGCCTCAGCAACCCATCTCAGAGGTTCTTACATCAGTGCCAGTAACCCACTGCAGGGAGCCACACCGGCCCACCACAAGCTGTCCAAGGCCTGCCAGCCCTGGAGGGAGGCCATGTGGCTGTGCAGGGCAGCCACCTTTGGTTTTAGGAAGAAAACACAGAGCTACTACACCCGTGAAGGACAGATCAGGGAATAGGGAAGGTGGTGTGGACCTGGGCTCAGTGTTTGCTGGGAGCTGAACCAGCGTTGTTTGCTTTTGGCTGGGCATGTGTCTCCTGAGCCTCCAAACACAAGGCAAGCAACCTCTCTGTTCTTCCACTCCACCCCAAATTCTTCCAGGACCTGCTGCTCTGGCCTCAGCCTGTTTGGTAAAGTCTGACAAATTAAGACAAAGAAGAGATGGTGTTCCCAAGTATGACCTTGCCGGTCACAGTTCTGGTTCCACCACTGCAGGCCTGTCAGCCCGTGCCCACTTCTCCCCCTGCAGGCGGCTCAGTCCTGCTGTGCCCGGGGCCTTTGCAGGGTGGATCAGAGGTGCCGAACTCTGAGCACTGTTTCGCCCAACCGCCCTTCCTCACACACGCTGGCCCTCCAGTAAGTTAATTACCAGACACAGAGAGGAAAAACCTATTTTAGTATTTGCAAGCACTAGTTTCTGGTTCCTCCAGCTTCCCTCCCCAGCGGTGCAGTGTGGGCATCATGTCCTTCCAGCCACAGGGCAAGAACCGCTATCCCAGCACTCCACTTGGACGCTGCTGGTGAGCCACAAGGTCCCACGGGCCTGGATGGTGGAAGGAGCTGACATTACCCCGTGGGAAGTGGGGAAAGGGGTCCCAATGTGGCTGGCAGAAGGAAAGATGCTGCTTAAACAGGAGGCTGTGGGAGCTGAGGGAGGGTCTTGCCTGCTCAGAGGCAGTGTGGAGAGGCGGCAGGCAGCCTGGAGTCTACTGTCAGCTCTGCCCCTCACTAGCCCAACTTCCTTTACCCATCCTTTGGTTTCCCCGCCACAAAAACCAACAATTCAGACTGGATCTGAGCCTTCAAACACGAGGCAAGAATCTGCATAGAACCTGTGTAGGATACTTTTTTCTGACCCTAATAGAGTCTGCATGTCTCCTCTGTACCACACTCCAACCTCAAGCACGGTCCAGCGCGCATTTCCACTTGAAGGGTTGATTGGCTGTGGCCTCGCGTAGGAAGAGGTGTTAACAAATGGGAAGAAGCGAGGTCCTGTCTCCCTGGCGCTGCCCCTTCTTTGCTCCCCACTACCTTCTCTTTGCCACCTGCCCCAAGACATCTCTGTCTACTTCTGGGGAGCCATGTCACTGGCTCCCTGCCCTCGTCCCTATTAGCCCTCTGCCACTGGCTCCAGCTCAGGCTTTTAGAATTCCCAGGTATTTAGATATTCATTTTATTGCTTAATCGAGCTTGAAGCCGTTTAAATTAATACAAGTTTTTGCATTTAACAGCAAAGGCTTTTATAGGCCCCTTAGTAGGGTAAGAAAGAGGTCAGGAGAGAACCAGGGAAGGCGCTTATCCTGGGCCATTGCCTTCCCAAGGCAGGGGCAGATCAGCTGCCATGCAGGGTACCACTCTGAGGCTGCCTGAGGAACAGTCTACCAGGTCTGGGGTCCTGGGCTGGGGCCCTCAGTGGAAGGGGCCCAGGAACTCTTGAGCCCTGTGGGGATTCCTGAGGATTCTGGGGTTCAGCCACAGCCCGTGGCCCAGGATCTGAGCTAATGGCAGTGACAATCCCTTCTAGTTGATCCTTCTCAGGGACCAACTGGGATTGCCCCTAACTGCCTCTGTGTCCTAGTGCAGCTCCTGCCCACATCTTCCTGCCTCACTGGGCCTCCCGCTCCTCTCCTGGCTCTCACGAAGCCACTTTAAGTACCTTCATTAAGCATTAATTCTTTCAGCTCTTCCAGGAAGAACACAGTCTCCCTATCCCCGGGGAGTGCCTTGCTCCCTGAGCCTGCTTATCTTCCAGCGCAGAACTGGGGTGGGTGCTGAAGGAGAGTGGGGTACAGCCCTACTCTGTCTGCTGCTTACCTCGCTCCCGGTCCTTAGCCACACACACACATACGTGACTGATGTGGCTTCCTCACTTGCACCAAGGAGAGTCAAGTGTACCCCAGCAGCTCTCAGCCAAAGGAAGGGAGGAGTGAAGTGCTGGTGTCTAAGAGGACGTCAAGCACAGTCACCACGGGCTCCTGTTCTTCTTCAGCCCTGGTTCCAGCGGCTCCCACCATGTGGAGCGAACGCGGGGACAGCCGCCCAAGCCTGGGAGTCCTCTGCCTCAGCACGCACTGCTCCTCTGGGGACCCACCCCCTGCACGCACAGGACTGTCCCCACAGGCTGAGCCCCCTGTCTTTCTGTCCCCAGGTGGAGGTGGAGGTAGAGAGCATGGACAAGGCTGGCAACTTCATCGGCTGGCTGCACATGGATGGCGCTAACCTGTCCGTCTTGCTGGTGGAGCACGCGCTCTCCAAGGTCCACTTCACCGCGGAGCGCAGCTCCTACTACAAATCCCTGCTGTCTGCCGAGGAAGCTGCCAAGCAGAAGAAAGAGAAGGTATGCATGTGGCAGCCTGTCCCCAGCGTGTGGCGCTCTTTCCCTCCCCTTCCCCACACCACCATAGGTGTCTGCCTCCAGAAAATGGGCCCAATGGCTCTGTCACCCCCACACAGAGTGACCTGGGATGGTAGCGGTTTTAGACCTCACTTTGAGGCACCACGCACAGTCAAGGGAGAGGCCACCAGCCTAGGGGACCCTAGCCACAGGCCTGTTGCAGACCTGAATTGGGCCTGGGCCACCAGCCTGGGGGATCCTCCAGGCCTGCTTGGGTGGACCTGCAACAGAACGCTGTCTGGAAGGTGACCTTTGGGCAGTGGGAGAAATGGCTGGGGAGCCCCTGCTGAGGAGGAGCCTTGGCCCGCCCTCCTTCCCCAGTCCTGACCCTTCTCCATCAGTGCCCTCCGAGGGACCCAGAGCCCATGTCTGAATTTCCTTCACATTGCCCTGCAGGGAAGCAGCCTCAAGAGATGCATAAAACTGTTAGGACAGCAGATTTACAGCCCATCAGTCTCTGCAGACACTGCATTGAAGAGACAAGGGGGGTGGGTCACAAAGCGGCTTTTTGGGAAACAAATTGATGATTAAGGAACTCAGTGGTTTGGGGGTGGAAGCCAGGCTCAGCACCCTGTACTGGCCTGTCTCCATTGACTTACAGCCCAGCCCTGATAATGGGGATAAATCAGCCGGCCACCAATTTGTCAAGGCTTCTCTGAGCTTGAGGAGGATTTCGCGGGACAGCCGTGCTGAGCCATAAATTTGTTCTAGGAATAAACGTTTCTTCCCCATGGGGCAGCCATCTGGCTTAAAACTCACTTCCCAGAGTTTTAAGGCCCAGACCCCTGCCAGAGGAATGGGGGGCTTTGGGCCCTAAAAGTACCACTTTCTTCCCAACCCAGAGCGACTACCTCCTCACCCAGTGTCTCTCTTTTCCTCTTGGGACTGGCCTGGGGACCATCCTCCTGGATCTCTCTTTTTCCATCTCCTGGGAATTAGGGCAGATGACCCACCCTTTGGTGGGGAACACAGTAGAGCATGGATAGACAGACTCCCCAGAAAGGTGGCTCAGAAAGCCAGGACAGGTAAAAGGAGCTCGCTGCCATGAGGCCTTGGAGGAGGCTCCCCTTCCTCGTTCCAGTTCCTGCTCACACTGTCTTCCAGAATGGTGGAGGAAGCAGGCAGCCTCAGCTCCTACGAGAAAGGAGTCACACACTTCCTCTTGGATTTCCTGCTGGTGACAGCTGAACTTAAGACTACCACCCCCATGTCCTCCGCCTGCTGCAGGGAGATGGTGGTGAGGCGGTGCCAGGCCTCCTGTTACAGGGCAGAACCTTCACCAGAGAGAATTAGCTGGGGCCAGTGGAGAATTAGCTTTGCCCCCGGCCTGCTTCCATACTGTTCAGCAAATGACAACTCATCTTGACCCCAGAAGCTACCTCCTCAGATATGGGCCACCCTCTGTCCTCTGACCCAAGAGGAATGCAGAGAAGGACAGGGCAGGGAATCGGGGTGGGGGGCAGGGGAGGGGAGGTTGCATTCCTTGCCAGGTGCTGAGCTGGGCATCATTATTTACTACACAGTAGATTTGTCTGAAAGAGCCCAACTTGTCATTTCACTGATGCCACTTGATGACGCTGAGGAGTAATTACCAGTGATTAATTACTTACATGGGCTGTGTGCGTTTATTCCAGCCCGATTAAAATGCAGTGCACAAGTCTCAGTTCTAGGCTGGCCTGCCTCCTCCATCCCTCTCCTGCAAATCCCTGTCCACTGCAAAGACCCTGAGCAACCAGGCTAGCTTTCCTCCACCTGGGAGTGCTGGTTCCTGGAAGCAGCTTTGGCAGAGCCTCATAGCAGCCTCATTTGGCTGGACTTAGATGAGAAAATTTGGTGGCCAGCTGGGGGACAATAACCTGGGTGTCTCAGGTTGCGCCTCCACCTGTGACCCCTTGAGGACTGCCTTACCTTTTGGGGGTAGGTGATCGTCTTAGCATCGGGATGCATGAAATGTTTTCACCTGTGAGCTAACCAAGGTAAGGTAATGCTGAGAGATTTTCTAGACCGAGCACAAGCAGAAGTCTTCGGGCGGGATGATGATGTGCGCACACATCAGTGAATGTGTTTGTCTGGGAGAGCCTGACCATGCTGGTTTCCCGCTATGGGACTTGGCTGCCTCCCTACTGGGTTTAATTCCTCCCTGTGCCTTTGGGGATGACTCCTCAGCCATAAGGCTGGCAGGACCCTCCCCTTCCTCTGCGGGAGGCTGATAGATAGAGGGTCACCCCTCCTCCTCCTTCGGGATTCTGTGCAGACCTAAGGACCAAGGAGGGAGCTGCAGATGGCAGATGTCTCACAAGCACACACACACACTCACACACACTCACACACTCACTCACTCATGCCCAGCAGGGCCCTGGACAGCCCTGGACAGGGCTGGATTAGCCATTGATTGGCTTTTATTGAGCTTGGCTTTCCTGCTGCGGGCTTGAAGGCCTCCACCATCCTGGCCCCGTGCCAGCCCCACCCCTCAAGCCTTGTGAGTGGTGATATTAAATAGGATTTAAAAAGGAAAGACTCCAGCCAGTGGGTCCCCAGTACACATTCCCCATCTTCTGCCAGCCTGGGGCTTCCCTGGGAGGAAGTGTAGGGAAGGAGAGGGGAGGGGCTAGGGCCAGGAGAGACCTGGAGGAGAGACAGTCTCTGATCTTGCCTTGCCTGTACCCAGCATAGTAGGCTTTTTTCCCTGGAGGCAGCTGCAACAACAGAGGCCCATAAGGAGCCCCAGACTGTAGAGCAAGATAGTAACTTGCCTGGACGAGCAGATGTGGGAGGAGAGGGGTGCCTCCGGACAGAGCTGTATCCTGGCCTCAGCCCTAAAGCAGGAGAGACACCATTCTTCAGTCTAACCACAAACTCCATCATCAATCAGAGCAGACAAGGCCTTTCCACATTAACGTGGCCTGTAAGTAGGTCCGCTCCGTGGGTAGCGGCCCAGCATCCCTGGGCCCTACTGCTTAGACCAGACTCAGGCTTTCCTTTGCCCAGCACCTTGAGCATAAGCCAAGCATCCTTAGTCCCTCTCCTGCAAATCCCTATAGGGAGGTCAGCTCCTCCCTCTGTCAGGAATCAGGGGCAGAGACCTAAGGCATCAGCTCTGCCTGTGTGCACAAGTGCTGTTCCTTCTGCAAAGGGTCTTAGGTTCTTCATTGTTTCCCCAGGGGTTCAGGAAGAGGACCATCCACCATGGGGAGTCCCCAAAACAAGTGTCTTGTCAAGGATCTGAGCTCTGGAGTCTTGGGATAGCTGTGGGGAAGTAGCACCTGCAGGTGTCTTGCCAGTGCATCAGTCTCTTCCCACATGGGCTCTGCAGAAGGGCACTGTACATCAGTAAGGACAGGGTGTATCCTTGTTCTGAAGGTGGGGACAAGGACAGCCAAGCCTGTCCCAGCTGACCAACTCCATCCCACCCAGAAGCTACCTGGCCTGGCGGCATTTACCACTGCCAAATCCAGCTGAGCTGTCCACCTCCACCCCCCAAGAGAAAGAAGGAGCCCTCAAGGCTCCATTGTGTAAAGGACCAAGTTCAGCCCTCTCTTAGATATCAGGGTTCCTTTCTCAGGAAAGCTCCCCATCTCCTACCCTTAGGGTGCTTCTGTGTGACCGCGGATGCCACCCCCCTTGTGGAAGCACCTATCTTTCACTGTCTTCTCAACTCAGGTGGCATCATGCGCGCGCACACACACAACACACACACACACACACACACACACACACACACCATTGCCAAGGGAACTATGAGGACCTGTCACAGAGCTGGCCCCAGTGCTGGGGGGCCAAGGGCCATCCCTGAGGCTTTTCTTACATCATCCATGACCTCAGCTTGCTGCCCACCTGAGCCTGTCCTGGATGGAGGCTCCACCCCTCCCCAGAGAGGAAACCGATGCTGTCGCCCGAGGCGCTGTCACTTGAGGCGTCATTAGCAGTTTCTGCTCTCACCCTGTCAGTCTGTTCCCAACTCATCAACACAGCTGAGGAACACCTTCCCCCACAGCCAAAGAAAGCAGGGCGGGGTTAGGACGGGGGACCCCAAATGACGCCCAGGGCCGACTCAGAAGCCAGCACAGGGGCCCGGCATCTTTACCAAGCTGAGTGCCTGGAGAGGAGGGAGCTAGAAGGAAGAGCAGGCAGGGGCGGGGAGGGCCTGCTGTGGTTGTCTGAAGTGCTGAGAGATGGTAGGGAGGGAGTGGGGGTGCTGGGTCAGGTGGGTGTCTGTGGGATGCTGCAGGGCTCAGCTCCAGCCCATTAAAGGTAGTGCTGACAGTCTTGTATCAGAGGCAGTGTGAGTCCCATCGATTCCCAAGCTGCAAGGGTCCCAGAGGACCTGGGAGCCCGGAGTCAATAGGAATGACCGACTGGTGGAGTGGACACTTAACTGGGGAACTTCCACCCAGGAGGAAAGCCCCAGCCTCATCAGGACAGAGGCATTGAAATCATCCGTGGCTATTCCCCAAAGCCCCATCCCGGGGAAGTCCACAGCTAGAGTCCTCTCCCCATATGGGCAGGTGGGCCCTTGAGGGATTACGCCACGAGTCTGAATGGAGGTGAGGCTGTGTGTTCCAGCCCCACTGCTCTCTCTTCTCCTCTGGCCAACCAGAGCTGGGGGTGTTAGAAGCAAGGTCTCTGGGTGCTGGTGGTGACGGGGTAGCAGTGATGGGAACAGGTGAGAGGGATCAGGAGCTGTTTGCATTAGATCTTAGCCACAAAGCAGAGGCCCCACAAGTGCCACCTCGGAGAGCATCACCCTGCGTAGGACTGCAGAAAGCCGTGCCCAGCAGCCTGCCCTGGACTCAGAAAGTCCGCTTTGCCCCATTCTGGATCTCAGGCCCTTGCCTCCCCTTCTAGTGGAAGAACACACTTGTGCCACACTAGAGCCAGAGTGTGGGCTCTGGGCTGTGACCCGAGGAGGTCCCTTCAGCATACCTTCCTGCCCTTCAGCTGCTTCCTGAGGCCGCCCAAGAGCCCTCGCTTGACCAAAGCCAGACACAAGTTAAAGGGCAACAGGCCGTGGCTCCTCACACGAGCTTTTCCCGCTGCTCAGAGCTGCCTATGTTTGAACCCTAGTTCTGCTACTTCTGGCCACAAGTCCATGTACCTCAGTTTCCCCATTTGTAAAGCACATATTATACTTACTCAAAGGGTTGTTATGAGGATTAAATGAATTGATATTTGGAGACTGTTGCGAGTAGCACCTGGCATTAGTAAGCATGGAAGTTGGCAGCCAACACTTGGATCATCCCATTCCTGTGCATGAGTCTGTGGGACCCCTTGTGTGGTCCATCCCCCGCACTTCCCCACCCCCTTCCCGCTGCTCAACTGGAAAGCCACCTCCCTCCCCTGCTCTGACAGGCCTCAGTACTTGGATAATCTCCTGGCCGCGGGATTGGACTTGACGCGCTGTCACATCGCATCAGCTTCTGAGCCACTGCAGCCCTGACAGCGCAGGGCTTGGGGAGGGCGGGGAGAAGGGCGGCCCAGCTTCCCAGCTGAGGTCAGAGCAACCTGCTGGAGGTGAGGATGATGGAGCAAGGGAAAGCTGCTGAGGGGCCTTCTCGCGTAGCGACGCAGGGGCTGCACTTGGGGTGCCAGTGGCCCTGCGACAGGTGGGAGGACCTGGAGAGTTGATTGGCCCTTCAGAGGGCTGCGGGAAGGGGGAAGGAGATCTGGAGCTGTAGAGGTGGCCAAGTGGGGGGGCCAAGGCAGTTCATTAGAGGGGTCTTCACACTCCAGCGTACACAAGGATCACCTGGAGCCTGGTTTTGTTTTTGTTTTACTCGCTCCAGGACCTTTCTGACAGATCCTATTTGGGTAAGCTTGGGGTGGGACCCGGGGCCTGACATTTTTAGTAAGTTCCCCAGTTGCTTCTGATGTCTGCCAGAATCTGAGAACCTCCAGACCAGAACTTTAGAGAACCCGCCCTCCCCCCTCAGAGCCCTGGGAACTCGGCCCAGCAGGATTCAAGTGCCCCACAGTGACCCCCACACTCACCTGGGGGTGACCCTTTGCCCAAGGCCCCTTTCCTGGTGCCCTCTTTGACTTCTCTTCCTGTCCCCTCCCCTCTGCTGCCCACACATGCAGGTCTGGGCCCACTACGAGGAGCAGCCCGTGGAGGAGGTAATGCCTGTGCTGGAGGAGAAGGAGCGATCCGCCAGTTACAAGCCAGTGTTTGTGACCGAGATCACTGATGACCTGCACTTCTACGTGCAGGATGTGGAGACCGGTGAGTACACAGGTTCCCCGGCTCATAGCTCCTGGTGTGGCCCAGCCCACCTCAGGGAAGGAAGCCCCATCCAGTGGGAGGGAGGAACACAGCCCAAGGTCCCAGGCCCCTCCCCTGAGGATCTTACACTGCTGTTGCTGCATCCCTAGTCCCCTGGCTCTGAGGGTCATCTTAAGAACCCACAAGTGAGCCCTGGAGGGGACGCGGGCATGCGACAAGGCGGAACAGGTCCTCTGAGGACGGGTGAGCTAACAGATTTGTCTAGGTGGTGCTCTGAGACTCTTAGGTAATGGCTTTGCTCCCAGACACCCCTGGCTGGGCTGGGCATGAGGATTTGTAGCCCTCGGAGCCTGTCGGGAAGCGAGGAGCAGGTCATCTGTACGTGGTCCAGCACTAGCAGGCTGGCTCAGCCCCTCTCCCTCCTAGCTTCCCGGGGCAGGCAGGCAGGGTGGGAGCCGGGGCTCTCTCTGCTGGGGTTTCTCCTTCTCCAGAGGTTAGCATAGCTGGAGTGGTGGCCAGTTTCTATGGCAACAAGCAGGCTCTAGGGAATTCATCCCCTGGCAATCTGAAGGGGACCTGAAGGACCCTCTCCTCCCTCCTGTCCTCAAGGGCTGTGCACTGTGGCCAGGGTCGGCTGGGCAGAGACCTCAGGCTCCTGGAGGACAGAGGGCAGTAGAGACCACTCCGACAGCAGCTGGCCCAGCCTTCCATCTCATCCTGTGCAGGGAAACAGTTTAGTTGGGAGCAGAGGAAAAGGCTCTTAGAGCCGCCTCTGGCTCCAAGGAACCAAATGCTGGCAGAGAGGTCAGAGGGGGCTGCAGCTGTCGCTAGCACCTCGAATGGGCAGCCCACGGATGGCGGGATGCAGCTCTGCCCCACCTCCCCCCACCCCCAGGTCCACTTCTGATTGCCAACAGCCTTGTCTCAGCCACTTCCCCTCTAATGATATTTCCCAGGCAGCTGCTTTTGTGGCAATGTCATTTCACCAAGGGAAACTTGACCGTTCTGGCCCTGGGCTGGCGGTGCTTGGGAAGGGAGAGTGCAGGGGAGGGGTAGAGATGGAGCTGATGAGCCTTCAGGACTGCGTTCTCTTGAGGTCAACTGAAGTCCTGGCGGAAGCTGGCCCAGCAATCACCTCAGAAATGAACCCAGGAGACGGCCAGCCTCCAGGCCTGGGTTGCATGGCAAGGAAAAGCCAGTTTTGCAAAGTGGTCTAGTGAGGAATAAGAGTTATTGATGAGCCAGGTGTTGTAACACGTGCCTGTAATCCCAGTACTTGGGAGACTGAGACGGGAGGATCTCAGGTTCAAGGCCACCCTCAGCAACTTAGTAGGACCACTTCAAAATTAAAAGGGCTGGGTGTGTAGCTTGGAAGTGGAATGCCCCTGGGTTCAATATCAATACCAAAAAGGAAAAAAAAAAGAGCCAGGCAATCAGAGCTGGGGGCAGGGCAGCTCAAAGTACACCTTGTCCGGTGTACACTGGTGACAGCGGGCTCTGCCTGGGGAGGACCCACCTTGAATAAGAGCTGGCTCTGAAGTGTCCAGGGACAAGGCCTGGGGTAGTCCTGTGATTGCCCTGCCATGATGAACCCCACCCTGTTGTCTGGCAGCTCTAGGAAGCCAGGATACTGAAGGGAATGCTGCCTGAGGCAGAAAATATGGAGAGAAGAGTAGAGAAAGCCATGTGCTCTCGGCATGTGGGGAAGGTTGGGGATTGGGGTGCTTCGTGGCACACCACCTGGAACTGTGGGCCCCATAAAGGACCCTGCTGCCCTCAGCCAGCTCCATAAAACTCATGAAAATAAACCCCAGGATCCACAAGCTCCCTCTTCTGAAGCTTTTCATCTCCTCTTGGGAGACATCCCCCACCCTGTCGCCCTTCTCTCATTATGCCTACTTTTGGGAAGGATCCGATGAAAACATTGAGATAGGCTGAAAATGACCAAGCAGGCTCTGCATAAGGACCTCCCAGAGGACCTGCCTGTTGGCAGAAGGCAAAGGCCTGCTCCTCTTGCCTTGAAACAAAACAGAACATGAAAAGTAGACCAAGAAAGGGAGAGGCTTCGTAGTCCCTGGAGTGTGACTGTCTGCAGGCAAGGAGCATTCTACAGAGGTTCCACCACTGGGTCAGGGAAGGGCAGCTGCTACCTGAGTCCCGAGTCGTGTGAAAGCGGGGACTGGCCGTGCCGCAGCCTGAGAGTGGGCACATATCCTTGTGTGCATGTGCAGAGATCATTTTCAGTACAGTTGAATTATTAAGCACCCTCCATGCGTTGGGGATTCTACTAGGCCTTGCGTGAGTAAACAGAAACAAGTGAACTATGGTCTGTGCCCTGAAGGAGCTCACAGTGTAGTGACAGAAACATAAACACCAAGAGGAACTTACAGAGCTGGTGATGGCAAGTGTAACAAGAAGAAACATGTGTTCTGCACCTGTTACAGTGGCCTTCAGCCCTGGAGAGAGGAGTCCCAAGCTTACACCACACATCCACAGCCCTGTCCCCGACTCCAAGAGAGAAGGGTCGCAAAGGGTCTAAGGAAGAGCTAGAATCAGAGCCAGCCAGAAGGGACATAACAGAAGAAGTCATGGGGGACTGATGCCTAGCAGAGTGGGGGCAGGGAGGGTGCAGCAGGAACAAGCAAGGAGGGAAAATTGAGGAGACCCTTAGGCAAGCAGCAGGAACACTGACCCAGGGACAGAGTGATAAGGGAAAGACAAGGCAGGGGAGTCGCTGTCCCCAGTTGAGAAGAGGTACGAGGGCAGGAGGTGGGAGCTCAGCCTAGCAGTCTTGCAAGTGCTATTCAGCATAGGTCTTGCAAAGTGACGAGGGTCAGAGTGGCCCAGTTTAAATAGACCCCAGATGGGGTTCTGGGGCCCTGCTCCCAGAATTCCTTTCCCATCTTTCATGGCTCCAGTCCTGAGGCCCTTTCCTGTCCAGGGTTGTATGGGACCCAGCCATCATCTCCACCCTTGCCCCCAGGAGACATTGAACCGAGTGGCTCCTGTCAGTCATACCTCTGTGGCCCTTGTAGGAATGGGGTCCTGAATGACCAGCTTTCCCCTTCCCACCTCCTCACTCAAAGCCCAGGCACATTCCCAGGAGGCCCAGAGCCCCAGCCTATAGAGTAGAAGGCTGTGTGTGCCTGCAAGGTCCCACTGTTGAAGACGAAGCGTGAAGCCTCCTGAGTGGGAGCCACAGAGGACGTCCCACATGGGCTGGGGCAGCTAGGGCTGTCGTTCCCTGCAGAGTTTTGCGTCCTGTTCAGTGCCCAGAGCCGAGGCTCCAGGAACGCAGCACCAGGTCTCACTGCCTCTTCCTCCCGCAGGCACCCAGCTGGAGAAGCTGATGGAGAACATGCGCAGTGACATCTCCAGCCACCCGCCTGTCGAGGGCTCCTACGCTCCCCGCCGGGGAGAGTTCTGCATTGCCAAATTTGTAGATGGGGAATGGTAAGCTGTCTGGACCAGCATGGAGTCTTGAGCAGGAGGGAGGGCAGGGCTGTCCTCCGGGCATAGGCCACAAAATCCATAGTTCAATTTCAGGTGTTTCCCTTCACATGTGCTTTGCACTGGTCCTTGGTGATGGCCTCTGCTACCTCTTCAGGGTGTCCCTCCTCTTCATCCATGGCCCATCTGGGGCCTGCACTTTGGCCCCCTGCAGTCCAACCAAGCTCCGGAGGACCAAGTGCTGTCCCGTCCTCTCTCCTGGGGAGTACCGTACAGTGGCAGCGGTGGCTGGCTGGCTGGGCTCACCGACACAGCCCTCACCCCTCCCAGAAAGAATGATGTCACGGGAGGGAGACGGGCTGGTTCACATTGAGCCCAGACCAGCCGCCTGACCCTCCACCTCTGCTGTCTGGGACATGAGCGACAGCACTCACAGGCCGGAAGAAGGTCACTTATGTGTGATCTACCAAGGGTAGGGCCCATGGCCTCCCTAGGGTGACGAAGTGACTTGGATGTGTTCCCTGCTGCGGCCTCCCAGACAGATCTGCCGGCTAATTACAGCTGCTGTTTAGTGCGCTGGGTTTAAACAGCAGACATCAATCTAGTCATTAGTCTTGTTGCTTTATGCCCCAAGGACACATTAATCTGCTCCACATGCGCCCTTCTCCCTCCTCCGCTCCCGGCTCTGCTCTGACTCCATTAGATGGTGTCCACAGCGCCCTGAGGCTGGGCCTCCATGGAGCCCAGGAAATGCCCTCTGACACGAGGAGCCCCGGGGTAGGAAATGCTGTGCCCCCTGCTAAGGCCCCAGGGAGACCAGCTTCCTCGGGGCTGTGCCTCAAGCTCTGCCCGTGCTGCCATTGCAGGTACCGCGCCCGAGTTGAGAAAGTTGAGTCTCCTGCCAAAGTACATGTTTTCTACATCGACTACGGCAACGTGAGTATTGGGGGCCGGGGGTGGAGGAGCAGGCAGCGGGGGGCAGTCAAGCACAGCAGTCCCCTGGGTCAAGTGCATCCGATCTCTCGAAGGTCCCCCTGAGCTCACTGACAGAACCATGCACGTTTGGGCACCTCTGCTGATGCCCAGGCCCCAAGTGACCTGTCAGGATGGGTGTCTGTGGCCCACCAGCACCAATAGGTCTCACGACTAGGCCCCAAGGATGAATGCCCAGCCACATCCATGCTTTCTCTTCTGCCCACCATCTCTGAAGAACAGGCCTAGGGCCCATGTACCACATGAAGGCCTGCTGTACCCCACAGCTCCTGGCCCTATGCTGTGCTGAACTGGGGTTTTCCTTCTGCAGAGCCCAAGCATATCCAAAGCCAGCTGGCTGGTAAGGGACAGTCAAGGGTGACCAGGTGACTGGTACCCTGGGGAGAAAAGGCTCTCAGCCTGGGACTGGGGCTCTGTTGACAGTCTCCAGGAGATTCCCTTTGTCCCAGCAGCAGGCAGGGGAGAGGTTGTAGTCGAGGAACATGGTGCTCCTGAGGTGTGGCTGCAGTCATCCACTCTCTCCCATACCCTCCACACGGACTAGTGCTAAAGATCTGCAGAGATCCAGAGCTGGGCCATGCACCCAACTTGTCACCTGGGAACACACCAAAGAAGTGGTCTTGCCAGGCTGGAGTGACCCCACCCACCTAAGCCATTACCAGAGCAGGCCTGGGCACTGCTGGGCCCAGCTTGGTGTGTTCCTCCCGCCCACCGTTGGAATATCCACGGCCCATGGAGTAATGAATAGTCAGGACGCCCTATGGAGGGGAGGGCAGTGGAAGGAAGTGGAAGTCCAGATATCCCCATGATTGTTTAGTGGGAGCCACCAGGTGTGCCAGCACAGGGCTCAGAGTGAGAGGGCAAGAAGTCATGGCTCCCTGCTGACTACTGGCACCAGAGGGCACGTTCTTCCAGGGCTTTGCCAGCTGGGGAAGCCTGTGCACATGGCTAAGAGGAGCCCAGCTGTGGGGCAAACAGGGAAGGCCCCGAATTGGAATTCCCAGAGGCCTGGTCGTCCTTGAGAACAAGGGGGCATCAAGTGTGTGACACTGTTGGCCTGGTGCTTTTTCTGCAGAGAGAGATCCTGCCGTCCACCCGCCTGGGTACCCTGCCACCTGCCTTCAGCACGCGTGTGCTGCCAGCTCAAGCCACGGAGTATGCCTTCGCCTTCATCCAGGTGCCCCAAGATGTGAGTCTAGACATCTTCCTCCCTCCAACACAACCTGTCCACTGACACTCAGCCACTGCTGCGGCCTGCATAGGCTGGCTGGGAAAGATAGAAACGACGGTGATTTGTCCCTTGGTGATAGGATCAGGAGATGGGACTTTGACCAGGGAAGGTGCCACAGACGAGGGACCTAGTTCTTGAGAAATGGGAAGGCCTGGCGAGCCAGGCCTTGTTGGGGCAAAGACTAGGCCACCACAGCTGGGTCCTAGGGGCTTGCAGGCCCTGGCAGGAGATGAGAAGGGAAAGGTAAGTTAGGGCCTGGGTACTGTGGTCTTGTGCTGGCAGAAGTTTATTCTGTATGCTGTAGGCGGGAGGAGAAGTGGCAACATTTCCAGCTGAAGAGTGATGGACATGATCAGATCTGTTTCTGAGTTAGTTCCAATGCATTGTGGGTGGTGGAGACTGGAAGGAATGGTTGGGAGATGATTGCAATGGTCCAGGCTAGACACACAACAGCCACACCAGGGCAACTCAGGCGGGGAGGAGGAGAAAGGGACAGGTTTCAGAGACAGTGGCCATATCAGAGGGAGAGGAGGAATATAAGATGGCACTGGAACCGGGTATGGTGGTGCACACCTGTAACTCCAGTACTTGGGAGGCTGAGACAGAAGGATCTCAGGTTCTAGGACAGTGCACATGATAACTTAGCAAGACTGTTTCAAAATAAAAAATAAAATAGGGCTGGGGATGTGGCTCAGAGGTAGAATGCCCTTGGGGTTTAATCCCCAGTACCACACACACACACACACACACACACACACAAAGAAAAGTGGCACTGGATTTCCTACATGTAGGCATGTTGCTTTTGGGAAGGAAAAGGAGAGATTTGGGCTGTGGGAACCTCCAGTCAGCTATATAGTTTTCAGTATGAAAGAAGAATAAGACCTAGAATTATGAATTTGGGTATTAGAGCCATGGGAGTGTACAAGATTGTGCATAAAAAGGGAGTGCACTGCAGGCCCCTGCCGGCCGCATTTTCTCGGAGGCCCGTGGACAGGACCCAGGGTTCAAGTGGCTGTTGTTTAGCTTTCGTGCGTCCCTTCACTAACCTGGCTGTGTGCCTGCCCAGGAGGACGCACGCACAGACGCGGTGGACAGTGTGGTCCGGGACATCCAGAACACTCAGTGCCTGCTCAACGTGGAACACCTGAGTGCTGGCTGCCCCCACGTCACCCTGCAGTTTGCCGACTCCAAGGGTGACGTCGGGCTGGGCCTGGTGAAGGAGGGGCTCGTCATGGTGGAGGTGCGCAAGGAGAAACAGTTCCAGAAAGTGGTACGTGATGCGGAGTGGGGCCCCCACTGTGAGGCAGGCCCCAAGCATCGCCCGCCCCACCACATCACCACGGCCGAGGGGACTTGGGGACTGCACCCAGAGCCAGGGAGGAAGCGTGGGATCCACCACCCTGCTGGTCCTGCTGGGGAAAGATAATGGATTTGGGTTTGTTGGGGTTTAAAAAAATCTAATTACATCCCAAATTAATTGGCTGCGGGTTTGGCTGAGAATGCAGCTGCAAACTAGAGCGGAAAGTTTCCCTTTGCATGTACCCCCAGGTAATAGGCTAGGCCTGTGCCAGGGGTGGCACAGAGAGGATCAAAGCCTGTCTCACTGTCTCACCTGGTCACTTTTCTATAACATACAACTCCCAAGTCCCTACCCAAGTCCTAGAGCCCGGGGCCACCTGGAGCCAGAGTCACCTAGGAGGCAGCATGGCAAGCCCCAAAAGGAATGTCACAACACTCCTTCAGCCTACTCGGAAAAGCTCTAGGACTTGGATCCTGGGAGCACCACCGTCAATGAGATAGGGAGGTCACCCATGGGAAGCCGGGCCTCTGCTCATGCAATGGGTGTACTCTCTGCCCCTGCTGCACAGGATGGACCACAGGCAGGGGGCCAACGCCTGGGGCACACCTTGCTCTGTTCCATTATTACTAGGTTTGGGCTCTGGATGCTAGGCATCCAGATATCTAAGTCCATCCCTCACCTCCCACCATTCACTAGCTAGGGCAATCAGTGAACCTTCCCAGAGGGCAGGCTGGTGGGAAGCTCAGGGTCTTCACAGCGCTGCCCCATGGCTGGAGCTGAATGGAGGGCAATGGGTAGCGCCTGAGCCCTCCCTACACTCCCCAGAGACAGGGTGTGGAAACCATCTCGACTCCCTTTACCCTCGGCCCACCGCTTTCCCTTTCCCAGCCAGCGCTGGTTCTGCACATCGATGGCTCTTTGAAAGAGGACACCAGTGTGAATTTCTGCTGTGTCTCAAAAAAAGCACACCCCCCCCCCGTCCTCCCCTGGGAGACCCCCAGTTTCCTCAGATGGCTCCTAGGAACTTGGCTTATGTTTCCCTATAGAATTGGAGATCTTTATGTCCCCATATGAAGCTACCCACGATGTCTCTGGTATCTAGAAATTCGTTTTGCCCCAGTCCCTGAGGTAAACACCTACCGTGTGTTCATTCATTTAATCATTCTCCTGGCAAATATTTATTGAGAAATAGCATCCCTGCCCTGTGGAGCTTATATCCAAGGATGCGGAGATAAAAATAAAAACAAACATGAGTAAATTAAATAGGATGTTAGGAGTTGATAAGTACAGGGAAAAAGAAAAAAACAGAAGTAATGGGATCAAGAGTGTAGGGTATGATTTTAATTGGGTTCATGTGAGGCTGCATTAAGAAGTTGATAGTAGCTGTGCATGGTGGTGCACGCCTGTAATCCCATTACATGGGAGGCTGAGACAGGAGGATCATGGTTCAAGACCAGCCTTAGCAAGTTAGAGAGGCCCTGTTTCCAAATAAAAAATAGAAAGGGCTGGGGGTATAGCTCAGAGGTAGAATGCCCCTGGGTTCAATTCCCAGTACCAAAGGTGTGGGGGGGTATTTGATCTTTATCAAAGACTTGAGGGGACCAGATAGGTGGCCCAGGATAGGTGATACCCATCACTGAGATGGATTTCGGGGGGTGAGCATTCCAGGAGTCAAGGAACCCTGGAGACCTGGGGAATGGGATGCCAGGGTCATTCTGTCTGCTTAGCTAAGTGTCCCTGTCCTGACCACTCCCTTTCTTGTCCCTCAGATCACAGAATACCTGAATGCCCAGGAGTCAGCCAAGAGCGCCAGGGTGAGTTCTCACTTTGGGCCCCCAGAGGGTGCTGAATTGAGAGGCCTGGCCCCATGGATTCCAAGGGGTCCCCCATCCCTGAACTGCCGTGTTCTGTTTCCTCTCACAGCTGAACCTGTGGCGCTATGGAGATTTCCGAGCCGATGACGCCGACGAGTTTGGCTACAGCCGCTAAGGAGAACTATGCCTGGCCAAGCACCGCTCACCCCAGTACCTCTTCCTCTGCCAGGAGGGTGTTTTCAACTCCAGCCCCAGGGGAAGGGGTGTAGATTGGGTCCAGCTTTGCTTCAGCATATGGGAACGTCTCGTAGGGTGGCATCAGGGCTGGGGTGTGGCCCGAGGTTTGCTGGGGGCAGGCCATCATCCTCCGAGGTGACAGCACTGTCGTCCATAGTCTCTCCCAGCTGATTTTATATTTTTATTTGGGGTTTGTGGTTTTTTTAAAAATTGTCCTCAAATCAGGAAGAAACATGAAAGACTTTGTCCCAGTAAAGGGGGTAATCCTGACACCCGAGGCCAGCTGCCAGCTGGCACCCACCTCTACCCTACACTGCCCCTTCTCCAGCTCTGTCCAACTGTTGATTATGTGATTTTTCTGATACATCCATTCTCAAATGCCAGCGTGTCCACATCTGCCCCCTCACTAGCCCATTCTGTATTTAAAGCTTTCGAGGCCCAATAAAATAGTACATGCCGCGTGCAGCTCTTACTGTCACAGTGGAGCCGAGACCCTGAGGGCTCGGTAGTCACAACCAGGTGGAGACACGGGTACTGCAGTCATCCAGATACCTGGCCAGCTGGGGGGTTCAAGCGGATAGTAGAGTTCCGAGCAACTCCTGGAGCCTGGTGGGTGCCACAGTGGTCATGCAGAAGGCCAGGCATCTTCTCTTTTGACTCATTGCACGTAGCTACCCTCAAGGACCTTGGAGATTTAGATAGAGCAGCCAACAGTGCCCAGACTCTTGTCCTGCTGTGAGCCTGCCCAGGCAGGGAGGTCCTGCCTGAGCCCCAGCAAGGACCCCAAAGGGAATTTGGTGAGGAACAGGTGAGTTCCCTCATTCTACTGTGACTGGCACACAATGGGTTGGGAGCAAGGTCCACTTGTCCTTCAGTGGAGAGGAGAGCTGGAAGGACAGGCTGCTCTGAGAGGGCTCCTGCAAGGAGAGCTGGGCGCGCCACGCTGGCTCTCACTCTAACAGGCTGTCCCCAAAAGTCCTCAAGGTGGAGCTGGCCCAGAGCTACATCTAGTCCACAAGGGAGAAGACCTGCCAGAGCAGCCGTGTGTGCAACGGGGAGCCTGCCACATGCAGGGAATGCCGGGAAGAGAGCACGCGCGCTTGTGTGTGTGTCACTAGTCCCCTGCTCTTCACCCACCTCATCCTCATGGCCCTGCCCTCCCAGACACATACTCCAGAGAAACCTGGTGGCAAGTCTTCCTGGCGACCCCACATTGCACCCTGACATTCTGATCTGGGGTAATGCTCCAGCTGCCACACAGGGTTGGTCCTTTGGTCTTGGGAATGTGTGGTAGCCTGGCTGGCCAGCTGTTCCTCCTCAGCCAGGTCCTACCCAAATCCACACTTGTTCTGGCCAGGGTTCTCATGGGCTTCTGCCCAGGACTTCTATCTTTAGGCAAAAAAGGCATATGCCTCTTGGACTCTGGGTGTCCATGTAAGGGGAGAAAAGAGAACAGGAAGACCCAAGTTGGGGCAGAGGGGAGAAATGTGGAGTTGGTTTAGCTCCAGTAACCACCACGCTTCCCTTCCTCTCTTGAGCTTCGTGGTTCTGCCTGCGGCCCCGCAGGGTTGGTCAGTGCTCATGCTCCTTGAGTCAGTTCCTTTACAGTCCAGTGAACTGCATTCCCAGGACCGTGCACTCCTTGGGGGGCCTCCCAGCCAGCAGGAGCATGATGACATGTATGATCTCTCCATCATCCCCACTCCTGGAGAAGCTGTCCCACTCCCTGCAGGCAAACATTCTCACCATGGCTTCTCATTTTATTTTTGTCCATGAAGAAGAGAATGCCCATCTCCCTCATTTCTCTACCTCCAAGGTGCCCTAGGTAAGGCCAAGAGGTAGGGCACTATATATTCACAGTGAGCACAGTCAGCGGAGGGGCAAGATCCAACCCACTCTTTTGTAAAAGGGTCTGAAATCATCTCTGTCTTAACAGTTGCCTTGGTTACCTCTGCGCCCAAGGATAAACCCTCCTTAGTTTTCCAATTGAAATTATGCCTGAGTCTTCCCACTTCTTTCCTTTCTCTTCCAAGGCTGGTTTAGACAAAGGTCAGAGCAGTCACCAGGCAGGGAGGCGCTGCTGCTGCTGGTACGGGGTGGGCCCCAGCTTACTGTTCCACTCTCTCCCTCATCCATTGAGTTCCTGGTGTTTTCCCTGGACAGGACTGGGGCCAGGGTGGAGCAAGCCACTGCTAAGGGTGCAAAACTGAAAGATGTTCAAACGGTGTGTGTGCGCCTTGGCGTTTTCTACCTTCATCCATGCTTGTCCCGTTGGGATTAGCACTTACAGGTAGCACCAAAGAGCCTCCCCAGTCCTTTGCTCCTTGACCTCAGGATCATGGTTCCACATCTCTGCCCATCCATCCATCCATCCATGCCTCCACCAGACAGGGAGTAAGACCTAGAAAGCACCAAGCACAGCACTGAGTCGAGTGTGCGCCAAGGCCATTCCTAGGCTCTCAAGGGGCACGCAGGGGAGGCAGCAGATGCCATGACATGTATAAGCCCCGGCAGTGGGCAGTGCCTGGAACTTCGAGGGACTGAGCCCCTGCTCCAGGTGGCTGGGAAGGCATCCCAGAGGAAGAGGGGGAAATTAGAGCTAACAGATGGCAGGAAAGCATTGCTCATCTCTGGGCAGGCTTCGGGAGTTCCCGCGTCTGAAGGCTGATGCAGCAGAGCTTAGGGTTTGGGGTAGCCACCAGGGAGGTGCTGAGGCCTGAGTCTCCTCCCCAGTGAGGCTCATCTTCCCTCTCCCTGCTACGTGCAGGACCAGGAGGGAAGGCGGGCAGCGAGGGAAGGGCCTGTGTAGCTGCCTCGCTTTATTTATTGGTTTGATTATTTCCATGTCCTAGGGAGAGTCAATGTACCCCTCTTCTTGCATTAGCCCATGTTGGGAAGCAATAGGGAGGGGCTGGAGAGCTGGTGCCTCAAGAGTGGTTATTGATGTCCTAATTACAAGAGGATGCTAATTTAATTTGAACCTAATTACAGTGCACTACCCTGGGTGGCATGTGTTTTAATAATTAACGTCCTTCAGATGCGTAGGAGTGTAATAATATTTACACTAGGTTGGCCAGCAGCCTGGGGAGGCGGGCTGGGGGCCCATACACCACCCTCCCCCTGGACAGCTTGGCTGCTAGCAGGTGGGGAAGATGGCACGTGAGTTTTGGTCGCCTAATATCTTGTCATCCTTCCCAGGGAACATGCTTGGGCCTCATTTTCAGCCACTTCCTTGACCCAGCAGGCCACTTGGCTCTGCGGGGTGCCGCGCTGGAACTCTAAAATCCATCAAACAGGCAGGCTCTCTGGGCTCCTACGCCAGCCTGCTCCTCCACACACACAATGAGATACAGGAAGGGCTGTTTCCGGCTCCCCTCCCTGCCTGGGCCATCCCAGGGAAGGGTTTGTTTAAGGGGCTGGCTAGGAAGGAGGAAAAAGAGTTGCTTGTGTCCTTTTTTTTTTTTTGAGATAACATTTGTAATGAATTAATATTCAGGTAAGTGCACAAATTATAAGGAGACAGCTCAAGTTTTCAAAAAGTGAATACACCCACACAGACGGCACCACCCCAAAACCAGCATCCCCTGCCCCTCCCCAGTCACCATCAGCCCACAGGTACCCCTCTCTTCTGTCCCAGTCAGTGAGTTTTGCCTGTTTCACTGTGTGTTTTTCAGTTTTGCCTGGTTTTTAAGTTTACTAAATGGAATCTCACAGTACGCATTCCAGGGTGCTGACCTCTGTCACTCGGCACGTCTGAGATTCATCTGTGCAGCCACATTAGGTTCAGCGTGTGTGTTCTCGCTTCCGTATACCACTGTATGTTACACCACACCTGATTTTCAGAGCTCAGCAATCCACTAGAGCCAGAGCTATGGCAGTGCCTAAAGAAGAAATCTACTCATTCCAGTTAGCAGCTGGGGGAAGGAGGTGATAGTCTATTGAGAAGGGATAGCAGAGCCTGTAATCCCAGTACTTGGGAGGCTGAGACAGGAGGATCACAGATTCAAAGCCAGCCTCAGCAACTTAGCAAGACCTTGTTTTAAAAATTAATACAGGGCTGGGGGTGTTGCTCAGAGGTGGAATGCCCCTGGGCTCAATCCCCAGTACCAAAAAGAAAAAATGGGGTGGGGTGATAACAGGATGATCAGGAAGGCGATTCCATTCCACAGAAACCCAGAGCAGTGTGGTTGCGAGTGTGACTTCTGCACCCAGTCTTCCTGAGCTGCCGAAGGTGGAGAAAGGACCCAGGGCCAGGGCTGGGGTGTGGCTCAGTGGCAGAGCACTTGCCTCACATGTGCAAGGTCCTGTATTCGACTCCCAGCACTGCAAAAAAGAAAAGAAAGAAAGCATTTGGGGAGGAATTTGGGGGTCAGTGTCTCCACCAAGAAGTCTCCCTAGGCAAGTGCTTCTCTAAGTGTGGCTGGCAGATCCACTACATCAGAATCACCTGGGCTACTTGTTAGAATGCACCTGCCAAAAATAGTGCCAGAACCATGTTGGGAGTGAGGGTGGAGTCAGGGAGCCAAGTCCTCATCTATCATAGCAGGAAGACAATGGGTAACGTTTGAAGTTGATGAAACAAGAACTGGCATATTATTTAGCAATAAGATGGTAACCCCAGAAGATCAAAAGCAGATGATTAAAAGCGGTTGCCTGTAGATAGCACCACTGGGACGCAGGAGTGCTATTGAATTTTTTACCCATAGATGATCATTTCTGATGCTCTTTTTAAATTCTTTATCACGTAAATATGCACGTATCTAGGTTCCGCTTCAGACCTACTGCCTGGAGGCCTGTGGGGTGAGGCTTGGGAATCTGTACTTGAACAGCTTCCTAGGTGGTCCTGATGAGTTCTCAGGTTCAAGAATTAGCCATCACCATCCAGACTCAATTTATAAAATGAGAAATGAGATAAAGTGACTGGCCCAACATCACCAGTTTACTAATGGCAGGTCCAGGAATAGAAAGCAGGTCTCCCAGCCCCGGGACTGTAATTTTTCTCTACATCATGGTTCGCACCTTAGTGGGTATCCATCTCAGGAGACCTGGCCCTCGCAGACCTGCAGGGTGAGTTGGGGGCCTGGCTCAGTTGAGGGGAGCGATGTTATCTCACTGCAGACAGGGCATCTCTTTCTTGCTGTGGTCCAGAGCCCATAAGCAAGCAGAATACTTCAAACCACAGTGTGTTCACAACACCCTCCATTTGTGCAAAGCCATTGCAGGAACTGGCACAGATAAAACTGCAGCTGTTTCTACTGTCCATCCAACAGCAATGTCTTGGAGTATTTTTCCAGAATTGGATGGGTCTTCCCTGAACATTCAGGCATCTAGCATTTCCTGAATGACTAGTTCTAGGCACTGTTTTAAGGGCTAGGGGAAGAAGAATGATCCCTAGCCTCTCGGGGCTTGCAGTCTCCTGAGGAAACATCCTGATGATAGAAAATCCTGATTGAGCCAGGTGTGGTGGCACATGCTTGTAATCCCAGTACTTGGGAGGCTGAGACAGGAGGAT